>VZUI01058198.1:0-16807 GCA_013401135.1 Cettia cetti
CAGGGAGCAGGAGCTCAGGCCTGCAGGGGCAGGGAGCAGGAGCTCAGGCCTGCAGGGGCAGGGAGCAGGAGCTCAGGCCTGCAGGGGCAGGGAGCAGGAGCTCAGGGCTGCAGGGGCAGGGAGCAGCAGCTCAGGGCTGCAGGGGCAGGGAGCAGGAGCTGAGGCCTGCAGGGGCAGGGAGCAGGAGCTCAGGCCTGCAGGGGCAGGGAGCAGGAGCTGCGGCTGCTCCAGCCCTGCTCCGCTCTGAACCGGCCGTGCCTGCGCAGCAGCTCCAGGGTGAGCGCAGCCCAGCTTTGGGCAGGGATGGTGCTGACAGAGCAAAACCAAACCCAGCATCCACCGCCTGCATGGTTGTGCAGGAGGCTGCAGAACCCCAGGGCAGTCTGGGGGCTTTTATCTCACCTCTAGTTATTGCTGGGCGTGTTCAGTGTGACAGGAGGGTGGCTGGGGGAGCGCAGCTCACTGCGGGAAACCCTCTGTGGGACCGGGGCAAGGACTGACAGAACATGACTGTCAAAGTCAGAGTTAGCTGAGTTAGTGAGAAAGAAAGAGCCTCAGGCACGTTCTTGAGCAACAAAGACATTAACTAAGGGCCTGAGGTGTGATTTGTGGGCAGTTTCAGTCCTGTTGTGGCCTTTGCACATTAGAGGGTCCCTGCCCGGCACTCCCTGAGCCTGGCACACAGCCGGGAGCAGCAGGGACACGGAACCGACACCTTGGGAAGGCTCCGCCTGCCCTGCTCTGTGCCGATGGTCTGGAGCTGCCTGTGGCTGCGCAGCTGTTTGACTCCAAGCACAAGGAGAAATGAAGGCTGCAGCTACTGCTGCAGAAATTCCAGAAATTCCTGCTTCGGGTTGCCTGTGATGCAAATCAGGGTGCGATCCCGGCAGAACCAGTGCTAATCCTGATCTCTCTCTGCTTCCTCCCAAAACGACAGCTTACTTTTCTTAAAAGAAAATGTGGTTTCCCCTAAATTTATTAGAAAAGAGCAGATAAGTAGATTCTATCGAATCTAATCTCCAAGCATTTCAGTACCCGGGTGATTTCTGCATTACCTGGTGGGAGGGACTGGGCAGTCCTGCACCAGCCACAGTCGGGCATTACCCAGTGATTAACTGCAGTACTGGGATTGAACAAGCTGTGTTGTTCTAATCACTGAGTCCAGTCCACTGGCACTCCCTTAAGCACTGTCTGAATGCACCTTCCCTACCTGGAATGAAAACTTCTCTGTTTTCCAAAGGTACTGTTGTTTGAGCCTTTCCCAAATTCTGGTAAAATGTCTTTGATGGTTGCTCCAGTCAGGGATTTGTCATAGCACTTTTAGATCTCCAGGTGTACTCTTCATATTCAAGTTCAACACATACACTCTAGCTTAACCAAGAAAAAACCAGATTTTTTTCATCTGTCATCTCTTTATCACTCGTTCCTGGTGAGTGAGCTGAGAATTCATGAGGGGCAGATGCAGCTCTCAGCTCCAGTGAGATTATTTATAGTGTGTGCCAAAGCTACACCCTGGCTGCACACGCCAGGCACTTGTTACAGGGTGTGCCACTTTTTTGAAGGAGTCTGTAATACACACTCCTCTTGGATTTCTAGCACATCACTGCACTTTTAAGTATTTCTGAGGTTAGAAATCAGATGAACAGCTCTGTCTAGTGGCACTTGCAATAACTACATGAGAAGGTCGTTATTTCTAACAGAATTCTGTCCATGTGTTGAATCAAATGAGTCTAAAAATAGCTGATTGGCTTTTGCTTTTCACATGGCAAATGCTCCAAGTACTTCTGGAGACATGGGATAAACATGTGAGGCCACAGTCTGCCATAAGCTTTCTGTTCTTTTAAGAGCTTTACTGCCTTTATTTAGTTTTCACCAAAAGCAATAAAAATCCCAGAGGCTTTGCCTTTCCTAAAGCTGTGATTGTGATTTGGAGGGCCATGTGCTTCCCTGCTCCTGAGGTGTTTGGTGCTGATGTCCCAAATCCATCTCAGCTCACCAGCCTGTTGTGTGGCACAAGCACTTTGGTTTGGGTTTTGGGCAATTCCATGATACTCCTCTGTGTAGTTCTTAACAAATCCATGCAAATGGGGAAATGGTTCTGGAGCCTGCCCGAGCCTGGGCTGGGGGATCCCTCACTTCACCAGTTTCAGCCTGGACAGGTCCTGGCTATGGAGGGTGAAAAAGCCCCAGTTACAGACAGGACATCAATGTGCCCCTCTCTGTGTTTTAGCTCCCAGGATGTGGCCAGATGGTGAGTTACCTTTGGGCTGGTTGTTTTGTACAGTGAATACAAGTGAATACAGTGAATGATATTGGTTATTCCTTACAACAACCCTGTGGACAGCTTGCTACAGTCTGAAGTGTTCTAAAACATTGTAAAAATTCTAAATCACTTCAAATTTTCTAGGAAAAAAAAAAAAAGGATGGAAGGTTTTTTTCCCTGAAATACCAAAATTAATCACACAAATGTTCTTTAAAAATTTTCCTTTATTCGCATTATTTTGGTACAGCAAATTTATTATGTTATGTATGAAATGAGAACAGCACCACACATAGCAGCTGGTGGCCATTCTGTAACAGCTTTGGGTTTCCAAAGGATGCTGTGAGTGTGCACCCCTGGGTGTGCTCAGGCTGGCACACAGCTGGTGTTCCACAGGGAGGAAGGGGACAGCAAGTGCTTGCTGTGTTTGCAGATGTCCTGCTGTCCCAAAGGTTTGGATGCCAGCACTGCTAGCCCGAGTGCCCTGAGGCTCAGGTAAACGTGCCGTTGAGACCCACGGGTGCTCCTCATCCTCAGCGGCTCCCAGCTGTTAAGGCCTTATCTCTGACGGGTCTGAGCAGTGTGACACCCACCCACTGTGACAGTGAGCTGTGAGCTCAGCCAGCTCGGGGAGCCCAGAGCAGCCCACCTGCCTCCTCCACGCCCTCCCACACGCCCACTGTTATCTACCCCAGCTGCTGCTTCGAGAGTGATTCAAGCGCACTTGGATGTGAGATGTTGGTGGAAAAACAACACCTTTGCATCTGAAGGGAAAATGGGTGTTAAGAGTGAAGGCAGTGAAGTTGCTGGGATTAGAACTGAGTGGTTTGTGTTGGATGTGTGTGTGTGCCTCCGTGTGCAGTGCTGCTGGCTCTGACTACAGCTGCCTGTCTTACCTGTCTAATCAAAATTAGTGAGCACAAATAATGAAGAGATTGCAGCAATTATTTCTGGGTAAGGATTCAGAGTGTATCCTTGTCTAGTGACTTCAGGTTACGGGAAACCGAGGTCAGAGCCTAAAGAGGGAAGGTGAGCACCACTGGAACTTGCTCAAGATTCCAGGTGAGCCACAGCACAGAGCACCCGTGTGCTACCCCTGTGCCCGGGTCACAGCTGAAGAGCAGATGCTGCAGAGATTGCAAAGCAAGTGCCACATTCTTACATATTTAAATCTCTCTTGAAACAAGGACTCTGCCTTTTCTTCGCAGGCAAGGTTCTGTTCCTTAACCGTGGCAAGCACATAGGGACAGAAATAAAGCTGTGACTGGCTGAGAGTCATGTCCAGCACAACTTTCAGATGGAGTCTAAACTTGCAGAGATTTCAGAAAAAAATCTCCGATGAAGCCAACAGAACTTCCAAAGGAATGCATCCCTGTTAAATCTGCTCCTCCCTCTCTCCAGCAGCATTGCTGCAGCCCTGCCTCGCTTTGCATAGCAAAGCCTGGAGATAAGGAGAGAAGCGGTCACAGAAACCCGCGCCTGGCCTGCCCAGGAGGGAACGCCTCGATTCCATTCCTTCCCTGCACTCTTGCTTTATCCCGCTTCACTGCAACTGCTTTTCTCTGTGTGCCCCATCACCCCGGGCTGTTGCCTTTCTCTGCTACAACCCAGACTGAATCTGGAGAACTGGGGTTTTTCAGTTATTTCTGTCCAACATTTTGAAGCTGCAAGTCCTGGATCGTGTCTCCTTTCCCTCCTTCCCCCTTGTGCTGAGTTTTCTTTCTCACATCTCCTTCTCTAGGTTCTGACTCATTTCACTCTTTGTGAGCTCTCACTTGGCATCTCCCATGCTGTCTGCCTGCCAATTCCTTGCAATCCCCACTGTCTCTCCACTATGTTGCTTGGATGTCTGCCAATTCTCAGCCTTTAAACTTCAGTATTTCTAGGATCTGCTCTCCTGAGATTTTTTTCCCTTTTTTTTATTTCCTCTCCCTTTTTAATATTTCTAACCATTTTTCCTTTGGGCCTGTACTGAACTCTCTCTAGGCACAAAGAAAATAAGAAGGTTCTTTGGTGACCTGACTTGGAACAGATTGAATTCCAAAGGGTAGTGTAGAGATTTGTTTCAATGTGCTCCTGGAGGCTTTATTCAAAGTGCACAGGCTCTCAGCTGCCTCTTTAAAGGGATAGTCTGTAGTTAAACAAAAATTCACAGTTTTAATATGCTCCAGTGATCTATATATGCTAAACACTTCTATTTTTGACAGCCTTGGGAAAGGCAAGAGTTGACAGACAGCATTATTCTGATAATTTTATTCAGTGTTCTTCCTATTTGCTATAAAGGGCATTTCCCACAAACAATCAAGTACAACTGAATGAGGGAAGCTTGCTAATTTACAGGGGAAAAGAAATTCTTGGATATTTTTCCATGCCAACCCTTTGATGAGTACTGCAAATTTGGAACAAGCATGTCAGCTTCAATGTGTACATGCATGCCTCTTTATGGAAGGCAGCTCCTCTGTTCTGCTTACATCTCTGAGCCTTCCTTCAATCTCACACCTGCTCTGAAATTCTGCTGCTGCTCTTGTGGGTCCAGTCCTATCAAAGGGCTGGTTTGGTGCTTTTTGATATCACAAAGAACATGTGATGTGTTACCTGTGTGGTGTCCTTCACAAGCTGGAGCCTGAGCAGGAGCTCAGGTCTGTGCTGCCCGTGCTGGCCCCAGCATCAGCCCAGGGCTTCCCCAGCAGCTCTCCCAACCTCCTGGACACAGGGATTGTGCAGGAGGGCCCACACCCCACTCCCAGCCACGAGGTTTATTTCTCGTATCAACTCCAAGTCCAGTAATAAACTGTGCAGCTTTCTCTGTCACAGGCTCTTGAATACTCTCCTTATGATTTAGTGTTTCTACAAATAACTGTTTTCTATTTACTCTCCTGAGCTGCATTGACAGCAATGGGACTCTTGTTACAGTCTGTTGTGTTTCTTATTAATGCCACATGTGTTCATCACAGCTGAAACACTGCAGTGAATATCAGAGGAATTATGCCTTAAGTGGAGTCTGAAATGTAAATCTCACGGTGCTGCTCTCCAGTGATTCATCCAAACTGCCTTTCACTGGTTTGCTCCTCAAGTTCCTTTACAAAGACAGCCTGGTCTGTAAGAACTGTCCCTGAACTGTCACTGACCAGCACAGTGCTGAAAGCCCTCTGCAAAGCTCCTGCAGCAGCCTCGCAGAAGGGAGGGGCAGGAAGGTCCCAGGCAGACACGGGCTTTGGCAGGAGGCAGCAATCTGGGGCACAGGAGGGTCCTGCAGGGCTTTGCCTGTGCATGGCTTTCCATCAGTGCCTGTGCATGGCTTTCCATCAGTGCCTGTGCATGGCTTTCCATCAGTGCCTGTGCATGGCTTTCCATCAGTGCCTGTGCATGGCTTTCCATCAGTGCCTGTGCATGGCTTTCCATCAGTGCCTGTGCATGGCTTTCCATCAGTGCCTGTGCATGGCTTTCCATCAGTGCCTGGGCATGGCTTTCCATCAGTGCCTGGGCATGGCTTTCCATCAGTGCCTGGGCATGGCTTTCCATCAGTGCCTGGGCATGGCTTTCCATCAGTGCCTGGGCATGGCTTTCCATCAGTGCCTGGGCATGGCTTTCCATCAGTGCCTGGGCATGGCTTTCCATCAGTGCCTGGGCATGGCTTTCCATCAGTGCCTGGGCATGGCTTTCCATCAGTGCCTGGGGATGGCTTTCCATCAGTGCCTGGGGATGGCTTTCCAGAGGGGAACAGGGCACCAGAACTGGTGGATGGTGGCTGGTTGCTGGGGAGCCAAAGGGGAAGCCAGGAAAAGCCCGTGCCTCCCTGTCTGTGCAGTGGCAGGCACCAGCCTGGGGAACGGGGAGCAGGAATGCAGGATGGAAGGAAGGCTGGAGCAGATAAGGACAGTGAGCATGAGGCATCTCAGGAGACAAAAGGATGTGAGGAAAAACTGTCTGCAGCTCGGGGTCAGTCAGATGTCTTTGCAAATCACACACCTGTTGCTCGGGGGATGTGTTTAAACCGGTTTATCTCTTACAAACTGGGGTTTGGCAAGTGATTGAATTGCTGCTTAGGTGAATGCTTGTCCCTGCAGAACACTGCAAAATGGAAACAGCTAATCATTAATGTCCAATAGCAATTATCACACTGAGTGTCTTTGCTGCAGCTCTACTTCATGTGGGCAGAACTGAAACGGGATTGGGCCAGCAGTAATTTAGCCTGCTTAGGAATGTGGGGTTTGGACTCTTTGATGGACTTTTATTTATCATCTGTCTCCAGGTGAGACCAGTCAGATGCAGAAAAACCTCAGTGAATTCAGCTTGGGTAGCTTTTGAAAGCAGATGAAAAATGCTGTAAGAATGAGTCTCCTCCTTCCGGGGAGGCTGGGGAGAAAGGCTTATCCATTTATTATCCAGTACTTTAATCAAGGTCACTTTGGCTTTGCCGAATTTTATCTCCTCAAGGACAAGGAAATCTAACTTTCTCCATTTGCTTTTCACATTTCCCCTGCTGCAAGGCTCTTTTCTGAAACATATTGTAAAATAAAGAGGAAAAAAAGGTCCCCCTGGTGCTACCAGGGGAAGCAGTGACCAAGGTCAAACACTTTCCCACTTTTTCCACCTTTGAAGTTTTAGTCACACTACAGTTCCATCTGGAGACTTGTAAAGTTTGGTTGGGAACAGGCTTATCACTCTAGGAATGTAAGTCATGAACAACTTAAGCTCTTTATCTTCCACAGAATTTGACTGCAGAGGAAACAAAGGATTAATAGGCCTTGGATGCTGGTGTCCCAGATGCCACAGTGCTGGGGAGGGATGGACAGTGCTGGGGAGGGATGGACAGTGCTGGGGAGGGATGGACAGTGCTGGGGAGGGATGGACAGTGCTCGGGAGGGATGGACAGTGCTCAGCAGGGGATGGACAGTGCTCAGCAGGGGATGGACAGTGCTCAGCAGGGGATGGACAGTGCTGGGGAGGGATGGACAGTGCTGGTACCCTGCAGCTGCTGCTGGAGCTCGTCCTGCTGCCCTGCAGAACCCTGCACTGCAGCAGCCAGGGCAGAGGGTAAAGCAAGGAGCCTGACAAGAACTTTCTCCCAAAGTGGGGACATCCAAACAGAGCCCTTATTTACTAAAGTGATTAAGTCATCTGTTCATTTTCACTGACTGGGGCTTGGCCTGTGAATACAGAAGTTGGAACTGCTTGTTCTTCACTTGTTTTTCCATGTCTTGAACAGTCTCTCTCCAGTTATGTTTTGTTCCATCTCATCCATTTCTCTGTTAGGCAGTGTCTGTTTAGCAGTGACTTATGAAATAAATGAATCTCCAAGGCAGGACACTTCTGCTCTTTGTCTTACCCTTAATAGGTATTGAAATCTATGAAAAAATTCCCTAGTTGTTTTAGAATCATAGTAATTATCCCTGCTTTACATGTGATTATTTTAAAAAGGACTCTTTTTATAATTAAGTGAACAGTCTTTAACAGTGTTTATCACAAAGACACATTTAAATCTATTCTGTTCCATTTTGGTTTCTCAGAACAGTCCTTTCACTTCTTCATAGAAAATGGAATGGACAAAATGTGAAGCATGTGTGAGTGAAATGATGGTGCATGGCCCGGTGGAGAAATGGATCTTTTAAAAATAGTACCCTGCAATCTTCCTCCTAATGGACTGGGAACGGGCCTGTTCTGAGCTCGTTGATGTGGGGCTGCTGTAGCTGCCGCTGAGCTGCCTCTGTTTAGCTTTGTGAAGAGCTTTCCCTACTGTATTTTTTAACTACAGAACTAAAACCATGCTGAGCTTTTCTTGTGCCCTGACAGGAGCTTTTGTGTGTGAGCAGTGGCTGCTTTCCATTTGCTGTCCTGTGCTTCAGCCCCGTGCGAAGCTCGGTGCATTTTGGGAACAGCAGCCTGGCATCACCTCTGCTCACTGAGAGCTTCTAAAGGAACAACCCCTTTTGCCCTTACAGCCCTGAAGGGTCTCTCGGATCCTTCCGTACAGAGCCTTCCCAGCTTCTCCAGCAGCCCAGCTCCTGCTCAGTGGGCTGTGCCTGGTTCTGCCCTTCCAGCTTGGGGGGCATCTCCCAGTGCAGTGGCACTGTCCTTGTCCCTGGCCCGCTCTGCATGCCTCTCTCCTGCTCCCTTTCCTCTAGGGAAAACAAGATGTCCGTTTGTACATGTGAACACAGATATCCAATAACGTGCCTGAAGTGCCCAAGTAATTCCTCCCTAAAGGCAGTGTTTCCCTGCTCCTCCCCAAGTAATGCATCCCTCCTCCCTGTTCCCGTGCAGCGCCCTTGGTGTGAACCGTGGCCACATTTCCCTCCACACTGACACAGTAAGGGTGGGGAGTTCACTGGCCCTGTGACAGGGTCAGGCTGGGGACACTGGCCTGTCCTTGGCTGCGCTGGCCTGTCCTGAGCAGGACGAGCGCAGCCCCGAGGCTGCGTTAGCACCCAGAGATTCCCACGGCAGGGACGGAGCCAAGGGCTCGCCATCCACAAACGGGGCCTCATGTTTTTAATGGATGAAGGCCATACTTCTACTGAGCTTCCTGCCAAGAAGGAAAGAGCTCCAATTGTGCCTTATGAAAACAAGGTGAAGGAGCAGATTTGGGACAGTCCAGGCTGAACTTGTTAAACAGACACGACCTGTGCAGGAGCAGAAGGGCTGCCAGCTGATGAGCTAATTTATTCAAAACTGTGCAATTAACTGAAGCATAGTGGGAAGAAATAATATTGTGTGGGGTTTCTAAAGGCAAGGTCCTGCAGGACTGAGATGCGTGAGACTGGAAAAAAAAAGGGTTTCCTTATCATTACCTTCTCCTTTTCCATATCAGTTTCCTGTGGGTATAGAACTCCACATAAAAACTGCAGCTATTTAAACTGAAGGCTTATTTCGTTGCTGTGTTTGACCTGTGTATGTGGTGACATAAAAGACAGGAGAACTGAGAAACATTTATTTTTATTCGTTTTCTTTTCTTCCATAAACCACATAGAAGCAGTGTAAATAATATATTGATACCTAAATCCTTCCAGATGCAATAATGCAAGGAATTTATGAAACCAGGTGTGGACTGTTGTTAATACACACCTTTCTTTCTGAAAACATAACCATGGATTAAATCAATTTGCCAATTAAGAATTGGAATTTAACTGTATAAGCTACAAAGAAAGGTTTCTAATTATATTATATTAATATTATTTATTCATTCAGAGTAGGACTCTGTGAGAAAGATTATTTTTGGACTGAAATTTTAGAGCAGACCTCCTTTGCTGTAATACATCATACTTCTAGTAAACCTCCTCTGTTTCAAAGATCAGCTTTCCAAACTCTGTGTCCCAGGAGCTCCTTCTTTATCTGGTTTTTTCCCCTATTGAAAGCGTCTCAGTTTTTACAGCTTTAGTTTTGGATGGACAGTTACAGTGAGGGAGTTTGGTCCAAGAATATCAGTATGGTTTTTATCATTGTGATTGGGCTGCTCTGTTAATGGTTTACTTAAAGAGATCTTTGCTATGGTGTTTGCTGCCCAGTCATAACTATCTGGAGTATTTCAAGTATTCCTAGCTTTTCACTCACAAGCAAAAGACCATCTGCAGCTGGCTGTCCTTTCAAATGTATCTTCCTTCTGCCTTAAATATTTCCCTTGGAATTCTCAGGAGCTTTGGGAATGGTTTTTTAAACTCTCAATCCCTGGCTGGCTGTAGCTGGACATCCAGCAGGCTGCTGTATCCTGTGCTCCAGGCAAAACCTCTTGGAATGATTGAGAAGCCTTCCTCAGAGGCTGGGTTCTGTCCCTGGAGCAGCTGGCTGCTGTGCTGGGCCCTGCAGCACCAGGGACGCTGGCAGTGGTTACAATGCACTGGTGCTGTCACTGGTCAGTGTTTCTGCCTTGTCTGCAGATAGAACCTGAGCATTTCCTGTTCTGGGGATGTTTTGGGGATGTTTTGCTTTCAGCAATGCAAAAAATGCCTGTTCCAAAGTCAGCTTCCTCCTGCCCTGAGGTGCTGCAGTGAATGCTACCATGGGTAGAAATCAAGTTAAACATCAATAGCAAAGTAAAGAGGATCAGGGTACAAGCTGAACAGTTGCACGCCTGTTTCATTAAGGCATATGCATGGTTTCATGGTCTGAAAACACCCCATTTAATTAGTGTGCTGTTCTTCAGATGGTTAGTTCCTCTAAGAAATTATTTCTTTCTATCCCACTAAGAAAATGAAGCTATAAAAACAAGCTGTTTCACTGTTTCTACTGGGTGACAGTTTGCACTTTGCTGTTTCCCTCCATGGCTCAAGGTCAGTGCTGAAGCTGCTGAAGGATTCCCCTCACATCCCAGCCAGACACAAGGAACTTGATTTTTATCATATACTGTTTTAACCTTGTATTTGGCATTAGCTTAAACCCCAATTCTCAATCAGCAAACTGCTCCAGGAGCATTTCCAGAGGAGCTGGGACGTTAGGAATCCTTCATTGCACAGTGAAGAGGTGTGGGTTCTGCTGGGCTGAGCTGCACTGTCAGACCAAATTCCATTCCCAGGAGCTTTATGGTGCAGTTGTTGCCACGTCACAGGAGTCCACGAGGTACACACAAAACTGCACCCAGGGAAATCCATAGAAATACACATGGAAAAATCTTGTTTGATAAAAATGAACATTCTCTCCCCTCAGTACACAACAGTTCACCTCGTGAAAGCATTTCTATCTGATTTTTAACATCTCTGAGTTTAAAAAATTGATCTGTTCAAAAAGCCCATGTAACTCACAGTGAGATGACTAAATCATGTACCTGGGTTGTCTTGCTACTTGAAGAAATGATTAATTATCATACAGAGCAAGTAGGTATTGAGCAGAGCAAAGTGGCTGGTAACACATGTTGTTCTCTTCTGTCTTAGAGGGAGAAACGTGTTCTCTATTTCCTTCCAGTGTCTGGCTTTTATCACTGACAAACACGGGACCATGAAGTGCATCACAGGGAACGCTCTCCAGGGCTGCACTGACCCTGCATGGGGAGGTGCTGAACGGGGCAGTGCCAGCTGAATTCAGCACCCCGGGGCAGAGCATGCCAGCAGCTGAGTGTCCCTCTTCTTGTTTGTCTAAACTCTTAAGGGAGAAAGAACATGCAGAAACAAGAAGAACAGGAAGCACTGAGTCTCACAGCAAACTGCTCCTTGCAGTTCTCTTTTTGGGGTTTCCAGGCAATGAAACAAAAGGTTTCTCTTGCTTTCAGACTGCATTTGAAAACATTTTCAGTCACTTTATTTCCTTTCATCTCCTGAGAAACTGAGTAAAACTGTAAATGAAACAAAAGCACTTTGACACCGCAGATGAATCCGGAGGTATTTAACAGCACAGAACTTGCTAGGAAGAAGGCAGGCAACGTTTTCTGAGAAAGAAATGTTCTTGCTGTATGCCTGGTACCTTAATCCACTCCTACCTTTTGTCTTCTATACCCCAGAGGAGCGTAATTCAACATTAAAATACCCTCCTCACAAAATATACAACAGCAACCAGTAAAAATGAATTGCAAAGCACAGGAAGACCATGTACAAATATGAGCAGTGCTGAAGCAGGAATCACAATCCACAGGCTCCTTCTCATCACTGAGAAGGGCACAGAGCAGTGTCACTGTGCTGTGGGGCACTGTGGGAGCTCAGTCCCTGCCGAGGAATTTCTCAGCCCCCCGGAGGACACGGCCAGCAGTAACGGGACAGCGAGCGGCGCTGCTGGTGCTGCTCAGCCCGGGGGATGCTGCAGCCCGGGGGATGCTGCAGGCGCGGGAGCGGCGGTGCCGGCACCTCCTCCGTGGTTTCCATGGCCGCCACGGGGATGCCGCGTTCCCTTCGCCTTCCAGGTACTTGTAAGGGCTTAGCGGGGCCGGTGGAGCTCGGAGCAGCGTGTCCTCGTGCTCTGAGCCACGCTCTGGCCTCTTCCAGCTCTTCCCAACTAGGTAAAGTATGTGGAAGGACCCTGCCCAGCCTCTGCTCCGTGCCAGGCCCACACTGACCTGCTGGAAAAAATCATTTTGCATGGATCTCGTGCCAAGCTTTGTCTGAGTAACTTGAAAAGCATTTAAACTCTTTATTAACATTTATAAACTGGTTTATTCTCTGTGGCAGTGATGCTGGGCAAGGCCTCTGCTTATTTTGGGTCCATCCCTGCCTCTCTGGAAGAAAGCCTTTTGCAAGGTCTCGATCACCTTCAGTGTGATTTAAGGAATGAAATCAGTCCTTGACTGACTTTGAAACCAACCAAAAACCAATGAAATTGTTTTGTCTGTGGGGCCTTGTTTCTCTGATAGAATGAACGGTCTCAGCTGGATTTGCTGCACAGGCAGAGTGCACTGGCCATGTGCTGCATCAGAGGCCTTGGCAGAGCAGGACTTGCTCTATCCACTCCTTTTATCCCTTCTTTTGAAACCAGAGTTCCTTTCTTTTGGGAATCTGTTTTTGGCTCAGTGAGTGTCTCTACCCCCTTGTCTCTCTCTTTTCAGTCTTGTTAGAAGTGCTGTAGGAATTCTCAGACTCTCAGTGCTCCTGACCCGCTGCTGTTCCAGCTGAAGGGCTTTTCTCTCCTGCAATATCCTCGTTTACACACCCCCTCTCCTTCTGTCCTCCTCAGGTCTGCACCTATCAGGCCTAGACTTTCAACTCCGTTCTGTGTGGTAGGTCAGGAAATAAGTCACAGTAAGGTAAAGGATGAAAAAAGGACTTAGATAACATGACAGAAATTATTTCCAAATGAGAGTAACACTGAAGTGACTGCTAGAAAATTAGAGCTTGGATCTCACTGGAAAGGAGACAACTCAAGAAACTGAGCTTAGAGAAACCGTAGAGTTGAATTTTGGCACGTCCAACAGCAGAATAAATCCCACTAATTAAAATGTATTTGAGCTAATTAGTAGGATCAGAGTTGAATTAGGAACACTTTTAATAGCTTGGAGAGGAAAGATAATAAGAGAAGTGCCAATTTTTCCAAATGTTTAGGCAAGGCGCAGGGGCTGGGGAGATGAGAGCGAGGCTGTGGCTAAGCAGGTCAGGGAGCTGGGCCGCGCTGGTGCTCACCAGGCAGGGCAGCCCGGCCCCGCTCTGCGCTGAGCCGTGAAGGGCCCAGCCCTGCCAGGGCTCTGCATCCAGCCAGGCAGGGCTTCCACTGCAGGACTGCAGCCAAGCCAGGCGTGGAGCCGGGCTGGGGGGAGCACTAATGGGAAACTGGAATTTAAGGGGGAAAGGCACACTTCAGAGCTCCAGCTCATTAGAGGAAAACAGACACGAGCTTCCCTGCCTCGAACTCCAGATTTCCTCATTTTCTCATTCTGTTGCTATGGCATTCACAAAATTCCAGCATTTCAATGCAGCAAAGGGGAAATCTGGCACATAACTGCAGGTTAATCAGTTGTTTGAAACTAAATCAGGTCCAGCATTTCTACAATCACCCCGATTACAGAATCACAAGACCAGTTAGGTTGGAAAAGACCTCTAAGTTCATGCAGTCCAACCTTTGACCAACCTCTGCCTTGTCAGCTACAACTGAGGTGAGCCATTCCTGGGGCTCATGTATCTCACCTGAGAGAGTCAGATTGGAAGAGTCTCAGCCTCTGTTCACAGCAGCTGCCCCATCTGCAGAGTCAGAGGGGCCTCTGGGGTCCCCAGTCAGCAGTGGGGACCTGGAACCTCCTGGGAAGGGCAGAGGTGGCCAAGCCCAGGGGCTGCACAGGGCTGGGAGCCACAGCCTGAGAGGAGCTGACAACAGGTGACTGCACAGTGGCTGTGATGTATCACACCCAGAAATTACTATCTATCAACAAGGAAAGAAATAAAAAACATTGGGGTTCTCCTTTATTTTTTAAAAAAAAGTCTTTAATTTTTTTTTAGTTATTTCTGTATGAGCAGAATGTTCATTCCTTAAAAAAGAAATGAATTAAAACCACACCAAAAAAGCCAGCAGCAACCAAACTTAGGGCATAAGCAGCAGCTCTTTGGAGACCTGCCCCTGTCCCCTGTCACTTGCTCAGGCATTTCTGTGCACAGCTGACAAAGGGAGAACAAAGCAGACCCAGCAATCCAGCCCTGAGCTGCACAGGCTGGCCGTGCAGGCTCCCAGCTTGCTTGAGTTTCTAATGGCAACCACAAAAACTCTTCAGCTATGGCAAGCAGTGCCTCCATCCTTTTGTTAGGAGATGTTTGAAATCCTGCAAACTCTTTAAATAGCAACATCTTATGAACTACAGTCATCTGATTAAAGAGCTTTTATCTACATTTTCTAGGACTTTCTCTTAACTGTTCTCCTATGGAAAGAATGGTCTTTGAATTACTGGGAGGAAATTCACTGCCAGAATTTTAAAATGGAATTGTAAAACTGGAAAAAAGAATGTATATAACTAAACTGGAGGTGAAGGGACACACTTTCCAGTTTCACAATTCTCTTTTAATATTCAGATTCATTTCATATTCACTGAACAAAAAATATTAATAGGTGTAACTTTTGGAAGTTTGATAACCTTTGACAGGAATTAGCTACTTTAATATTAGACTGAACTAATCCTACTGGGCCTGATTATCCTTATACCTTGAAGCCTGTGGGAGGTTTACTGGTGAAAGTATTGAGAGATATAAACTGCTGGAAAATTAAAAGCAAAACCAAAGAAGGACATATAATTCAAGCAAGGCAGGAAATGTTTTTCACATCAAAATATGAAATACACACACACAAAATGGTTATATGTGTGTGTGTGTGTGTGTATGGTTAACATATTGAAATCTCAAATACCTCCTGTTGGGAAATTCCCAATCTACTCTATCAGTGATGAAGCTGCCAGGTACCCTCCTTCCCTCACAGGGGAGGCAATCTCTGCACCCACCCCCGAGGCAGTAAAGGAAGAGGCATGATCAGGAAATAGTGCTGGGAAATCAGCTGGGAAACAAGTAATATCAGTCTAAATATTGGCAAATCAAAGTTAATTTTACAATCACAGACAAGAATTTGTAACCTCCATGACAAGAGTGACAGAGGCAGCAGTACCTCAATTTTGTTTCTTGGGTACACATTCTTTCTTACTCTTTTTGTTTTCATCCCAGTTCAGCAGTAAAACAGCATCTTGTTTCAACTTTGATGCTCCACGGCCATTACCAGGTCCTTTATTCCAGTAGTACAATGAGATGTGGTTTTCCCCTAAAAGCTTTTAGTTAATGCTGCAAAGCTTTCTATTATTGCTGAGTATTTTAGCAACAGCAAAAAACAATTAAGAGGAAAATAGGAATAATTAAATGTCTTCTGCCATCTTGGATTGATTTACAGTTAAAATTTGGCTGAGCAGTGTTCAGAGTAAAGTCTCTCACAGCCTGCATACAGTTGTAGAGAAAAGAGAGGGGGGCAGGAGGTCGGAAGGCTCGACCCTTCCTGAGCGCTGTGGCTGGCAGGCATGTGGGATTGCCTGTGTTGCTGGAGTAACCGTGTCCTCCTTGGGAAAATCCCGCTCCTTGCATTGCAAAGAGGCTCCCCTCCCTTGGTTCACGGCCCTGGAAAAGCAGTGGAGGCAGTGACACAAGGATCTCACCAGGGGCTGGCTCTGTCACACTGACACCTCGTCTTTTCTTTGCTGGTGGTGACCCTGCCACTCCTGTGCTTGGGAAGGGCCTTTGTGGGACAGAGGGAGCCTTATCCCCACTGCATGCTAATTGTGGGACAGAGCCTTGCTCTGAGCAGGGCATGGCTGGCTCTTCTTCAGCTGCCTGTCAGCAGGCCAGGGAAACAGAAGAGTTTCAGAAGAATGTTATTTATGCTGCCTCTCCTGAGCTGGAGTTAATACAGATGGGACATGCAGTCCATTCCTTTGGGGCTTAACCAGCAGCTGGGCGCTTCTCCTGGAGCCACTGTAGCTCTCCCCTCTCTGCGAGGCACAGAGGGGACAGATGTGCTGGGAATGCCCCTGGGAAGGCCAAGAGGCAGCAGGGGCTGGGCCCCAGCCAGCAGCCAGGTCACCTGCACAGCTCTGAAGCTGCAGGGCATGGGCAGGACCATCCCACAGGACACAAGCAGTGAGCACTGTGCTTGGGACACGAAGCACTTGGGTCATAAATAAAGCCACGTCTCACTGCTGGTTTTGCTCTTTGATTGCACGGAGAGGCAAAGTGTGCTTTTGATGTGGATGTAGGAGAAGATGAATAATCCTTCGTTTTCCCTGGTAGATTTTCAGGCAATAGCCACGTTCCCCATATCTGTGCACACCCTTGAACCTCCCCACCTGCCTCACGCTGGTTAGGACCAACGTGGGCTCCTGCCCCCATCCAAGGGTGCAGCACTCCCGGCTCTGTGCTGGGCAGGACACGCTGCTGTGCTGTGCTGGGCTGTGCTGGGCTGTGCTGGGCTGTGCTGTGCTGTGCTGTGCTGTGCTGGGCTGTGCTGGGCTGGGCTGTGCTGTGCTGGGCTGTGCTGTGCTGTGCTGGGCTGGGCTGGGCTGTGCTGTGCTGTGCTGTGCTGGGCTGTGCTGTGCTGGGCTGTGCTGGGCTGTGCTGTGCTGGGCTGTGCTGGGCTGTGCTGGGCTGTGCTGGGCTGGGCTGGGCTGTGCTGGGCTGTGCT
>VZUI01058199.1:0-16805 GCA_013401135.1 Cettia cetti
AGTGTTTTTGAGCAGATCTCTGGTGTTTTTGAGCAAATCCCCAATGTTTATGAGCAGATCTCTAGTGTTTTTGAGCAGATCTCTGGTGTTTTTGAGCAAATCCCCAATGTTTATGAGCAGATCTCTAGTGTTTTTGAGCAGATCTCTGGTGTTTTTGAGCAAATCCCCAATGTTTATGAGCAGATCTCTAGTGTTTTTGAGCAGATCTCTGGTGTTTTTGAGCAAATCCCCAATGTTTATGAGCAGATCTCTAGTGTTTTTGAGCAAATCCCCAATGTTTATGAGCAGATCTCTGGTGTTTTTGAGCAGATCCCCAATGTTTATGAGCAGATCTCTGGTGTTTTTGAACAGATCTCTGGTGTTTTTGCCAGACCTGCCTGGCCGTGCTGTGGAGGAAGGGCTGTGGAAGGAGCTCACCCATACACTCAGGGCACATCTTTTGCCTCTCCCAAACCCCCTCCTGATCTGGGATGTGGCCCTGAGGGCACATACCATTGTCCTGAAGTCAAACTTTATTATTTTTGTAAAGAACAGGCTACTTGAGACCTCGTTTTCTTTTGAACCAGGGAGAGCCCATCTGTGAAGTAAAAATCACCCTGCTCATAAGTTTTCCTCAGCAGTTGCTAAAGCCAAGTGTTAGTCTTCAGCTGGAGTCTCATTAAAAAAAAAGAAATAAAATAAATAAATATCTACCACTGGCTAGGAGATGAAAAGTATCCTTTCAGCCACTTTATAAACTTACCTCCCACCCCAAAAAGAATTAATATTTCCAGCCATGGAGCAAAAGGGCTGAGATTTCAGCAAAGGAGAGAGAGCTTGTAGGGAGTGGAGGGGGGGATTTTGATCTCTTTAGCCCCTGAATAAAGATTTCTTCGATGGGTAATTCAGTGCAGAAAATCAATTAAGGCTGTATTAATGTAATGGCCTTTCCTACAAATCTATCAGGTGAAATGCCAAGAGAAAACATTTTTATGATGAGCAGCAGCCTCCAGTTGAGGGGGAATAGGAAGGTCATAGGGACAATATTTTCTTGGGGCTGTTGACACATTAATTTTTACAGGTTGGACACTGGCAAGAGGAAAAACTGAAGCCTTTTCTTCTTTTGAGGCCCTTGCCACCATCTGATCTCTGATGTCAAGGCAAACACAGTTTTGATCTCTTTGATATCTTTTTTTTCCCCCTCCATTTTCTTTGAGGGAAGTCCAAGTTTTCAGTGCTGGGCTGTGAATTAGGTCTCTGCTGTTCTGTGACCTGCAGGGAAACCTATGGAAAGGCTCAGTGAAGTTTCCAGGGTCATAAATCCCCCCCAAGCCCATCTTAAGGAATTCTTATCAGAACATCTCGTGTTTCAGGGGTCCTGAAGAACAGTCTGAACACATTCAGCTCCCTCTGAGCTGGCCACCCTTCCCTGCTCGCTTTCCTTGATGCTTTGGAACAGAGAAGTGAGATTTTCCCCTTTTTTCTCCATTTATTTCCACTGTACAGGAAAAGGAGTTGGGAAAATGGGATTAACATATGATATGTTAATATTCATCCACACCCTCATGGGAAGAGGTGTCATCAGGAGCTGAAGGTGCTCAGAAATTCAGTTTTATTAGGGATTACTCCAGAAGCATGGTGCCCTTCAGCAGCTGGATTTCATGTTTTTTGAGCATCATACACCCCATCATAGATCCCACTTTGGGCTGTTTAGACAGAGATTTTCCCAGGCTGGGATTTATCTCCTAAGTGAGCATTTAGAGCTTCTCAGTCCTCCTTGAAGGGGAGTCTCATGGTGGTGCAGACCCAGCTAAGCAGCAGGGCTGCACTGCTGCAAACCCAGACAGCCCCAGCAGCATGCACAGGAGCTTTTTGAACATTTCTCCACAGCAGAATTTATTTTACAGCGCAGATAATCCTCTCCTGTTGCCTGTGAGAAGAAACACAGAAGATAATCCTTCCTGTGCCCCACATCTGCCATGCCCTCCCCTGCTGCTTTGTCCTCTCATGACCCTCACTGCTGCTTCAGGATGAACCTTCTGCCTGGAAGTTTAGGCTGGAAATTCCTGCCCGTTTCCAGCAGGTCCTGTCTGTCAGCAGGATGTTTGTTCCTGCTCCCCAGATGGCCTTGACATGAGGGATGGTGCTGTACAAAAGGAGCTGTGTGATACAGGGAGGGCTCCTGGAATTTTGGACTCCAAAGAGCTGCAGATCCCAAGTGCTTGCCCATGGCTGAATTAGGGCTGTAATTAAAACACCACCTAAGCAATTAGGCACATAATTACTGCTCATAGCCACGGTGATGATGCCCAGTAGAAGAGGCAGAGCCCAGCAGTGACAGGAGGCATTCACAGAGGCTCCTTTGGCGTAGAAAATGGAAGATGTTGGGTAAAACCATCTCCTCCAGGGCACACGGAACAAAGCAATAAATAATGGGATGAAGGCAGTGGAAAGCTTTCTGGTGGGATGTGCTGGGCACTGGAACAGGATGGGCTTTCCCTGCTGGGGGACACTGAGTTTCCTCAGCGGTGTGTGCATGAAAAGGGATTTGTTTGTGTGGGGAATCCTCTGCATGGATGAACACAGGGATCGCTGTCTGCCCCACCAAGGCTTCCAACCCTCACTGCATCCAGCACAGGAGCTGCTCCAGAGGCTGGATCTGCTCCCAAACTCCCTCCTGGCTGGGGTGAGAGATCCAGCACCAGGGCAGGAAGCACACAAAGCTCCTCCCAGCCCCAAAAGCACGGAAATCCCTCCCAAACCAGTTACCCCTTGCAGGTCCTGCCTCTGCCTGGCCTCTGGAACGTGGCAGCACTCACAGGAAATGGTTGGTGCTGAGGTGAGGAGCTTCCTTACCCCAGCTGGGCCATAGCTCGGCAGAAATGCACTCTTTTAATTATTTTATAATTTGCAAGAGACTGTGTGGAGATGGGCTTGGGCGCCCAGAGCTGTGATGGGGCAGAGCTCACCCTCAGCTCCCTCAGCACCAAACCTTCCCAGATTGAGGCTGGGGAAGGTGAAGGACTCTGCTTCCTCCCTGTTGAATGGCTCCAGGAGAGGAGAGATTTCTCAGGGAAATATTATTATTTTTCTCATTAAAAATCCATGTTTTTTGCTTTACTCTTCTGGAGCTGCCTGCTGGGACAGGCTTCATGGTGCCATTCCCCCTTGGGAGTGCCCCAAATGCTTCTGGGGTTGCACACACACCACTGAACTTCTCTTCACACCTTTAATGTGTATTTATTTGAACAGGAACACAGCAATAGAGGGACATAAACCCCAGCATCAGCTGTGCTCTGGGCTGCACAGAAGGCCACCTAGCTCTTTTGGCAGGCTCCTCTTGCTGCTGGCTGAACCCTGGGGTCCCTGTTAATAGGATAGCACTGTTTATTATCTCGTGGAGATCATTATAAATAGATGCTGTTAAAGATAATGCCCCACTGTAAACAAAGGCGTCAGATGAAATCACAATATTTAATTAGCTGCTGTCGAGGTATTTCTTGTCAGGAGGAAAGAGTTCAGCAGGCAACACTTCACTGAGGCAAAACCATCCAAACTCTCCTGAAGACAGATCCTCTCTAAAAGTGCTTCCATTTACACAAGAAATCCTTCCCTGCACGTCCCTTTTTGTCTAGTTCAGTGGATGCATGGATTTGGATCCCCTGACAGATCCAAACCTGCTCATTTTTAAACCTTGCAAAACCTTCTAACAGAGAGTTTGCTCCTCAAACAGGAAAACTGAGACACAGGAGACATAAACAGGTCGTGCTGGCACCAGCTTTTTCAGTAGGTTGCACATTCAGATTCAGATTTATTAGTCTGGAGACAAATGTCTCTTTGGGGGAATGGAAACCAAATGTTGCTGGCATTCCATGTCTCATAATGACTGCAGAAAGCACAAACTTAGCAAAAAAAACTGGAAAAGTACCCCCAAAAAAGTGCTGGGCTTCCTCAGAGTCCCAGCACACAACCCTCCCCTTCCCCTCTGCTTCCTAAATGAGTGGAAACTGAAAATTACTTGCAAATTCCCTATGATTTCATGGCATTGCCCTTGGAACAGCCTGGCTCAGCGGGCAGCTGGGCCCCTTCTCCTGCCAAGGACAGGGACAGGATGGTTCAGGGAGGCCTCGGGGCTGAGACCTGGTGAGGATCTGTTCCCTCTGAAGGGGTCACAGAGATGTGGCAGTCACTCCAGGAAGAGAGGAGAGGCTGGGACAGGGACAGGAGGCAGAGCAGAGGGAAGGTTAACTCTTGCATCACCTGAACAAGCTCTACAATCCTCTTTTGGGGTCAAAATTAGATGAAAGCCTCTCTGTGTTCAGAGTGTGGACGTTGAGCAGTGCTGGTGGCACAGCCCCTGGTTTGCACTGGGACGTGTCCAGCAGTATAAATCCCAGGAAAATGCTGGAGTCTGCACTCTGTGGCTTTGTGTCCACCACATGGAGAAGGGGATGGATCAGTACCTGCCTCTCATACCAAAAAAATTTCAACAACAAAGGGACAGAGCAAAGCCATCACAGAAAACACACAGAGGACATATCTCACACCTTTATTCCCTCCAAGTGATCCCACACCAACCTCTGCAGAGATTCAAACCCCCAGCTCCCATCCTTTGAGCTGTCAGAGCTGCCCTCAGCACCAGGATGAAGCTGTGATTGTGCAGGATGGAGGATTCCAGGGAGCAGGCCCCAGAGGAAGCGTGGCCGGGGCAGGGGCAGCAGGAAGAGAAGTCAAGCAGGGCAAAAGGTCTGGCTGCAATTTCCCTTCCAGAGAACGGGAAGAGTCATCTGGGCAGGGAGAAACCCTCATTGTCCTGAGTCAGCCTGGCAGCTTTCCCTGTGAAACACCTTCCCCAACCAGGAGCAGCAGATGTTTCGTGTAAATCTGCCGCAGGACAGAAACATCCAGAAGGTCGGATGGCCAGATGTAGAGATAGGGATGGGGAGACAGAGGAAATTGCCTTTTCCCCTGGAGGGTTAGCAGGAAAGGGTTTTCATTAGCACTTTGGATGCAGGAAATGCAAGGCCTGAGAGCTATTTATAGAAATGGCCTCTTCCATGGATGCTGGAGGTGAGTGGGGCCTCCAGGAATGAGGAAAAGACAAATCATAGACCCTCAGAAGCTGTTTCATCCATGAGCAAAGGAATTCCTGCCAGGCTGCTGGCACTCAGTTAATTCTGCAAGTTTTCTCGCAGGTTGATGCCCAGGAAAGAAGGGCAGGGTAGAATTTGACTGTGGAAGTGCTGATGAGGGGATGTGTCCAGAGCCCCTGAGGCTGCCTGGGTTGATGCAGACAGGATTTTGGTGAAGGTGGCAGTGTTTGGGAGTGATTCTGGAGAAGGAAGGTGAGTTTGGGAAGAGTAAGGACGGCTTTTCAGGGGTCTCATCACAGGTCTTGCTGACCCACATGCCTTGCACAGTGCTGAGCATAAAAGGGGAAAAAACACAAAAACCAGCTACCTAAAAACCAAATAAACCCCTCTGCTTTGTCATGGACAGCCTTACAATTGTGGGGCTGAGACCACAAGCACCGTGGGCCCCATAACCAGTTATCTCAGGGACTCTGTAAACCTCAGATCTCTCAAAGAGATGAAAGAATAAATGCATCAAGCTCAGGTAAATGATCAATTGCCCAGTTTTTGCAGAGTGTAGAGGACTCACCATGAAGGGCAGTGCCAGCCCTGTAAACTCCTGAAGCAGGAGTTGATTTATCTGTGACAAGACAAAAAATGAAAAGTCAAGAGAATATTTAACCTTAACAATTGCCTAAGGCAGCAAAGCATCCCTAGTGTCTTTTATTCCTACTGGGACAATTCTTTGCCTCCTCCCTGCTGCACTTTGGCAATAATCTCCTTTATGATCCCAGAGATTTACTCTTCTCCTTACTCCCCTAGTGAAGAGGATATAATATTTAGCTACTGCACAGATTAATGTCAGGCTGCTGCAGAGATGTAAAACTCTCTGCTAGTGCTGTGTAATTACATTATTATGATCCTATAATACCACAGGCAAACCCATTTTGTTTAAGTGTTGGCAAGGGTAACATCCCACTGCATGCAAAAGTTCATTCCCTTTCTTCTCCAGTCTGCTAAAGTGGCCAAGCACTTCTACCTATTCCCTGTGGCAGTAGCATTTACAGTAGTTAAAAATAGCAAAGCAAAATTAGCTGAAAATAATGAAAACAGATCATTATATTGTCATGTTCCCTATGCTGCTGTTGCTGAGTAGCTGGCCCTGAGGAAGAGGGAAAAGGGAAATAAAAATCATGCAGGATAAATCAGATTTCTCCAACCTGCAGGAAGACACAAGGCCAGATGCTCTTACTGCATAAAAATAATTCTTCCTAATTTTAGCAACTCCACTGCTTTGTACAGTTTGCACTGATCATTAACTACCCTTGTTGGACATTGGAGCAACTGGTGTTTGGGGATACTGTTCCATAAAATCATTTAACCTTTTTTACCTGATTATTTTGTGGTTGTGAAGGTGCTATTTAACATTACCTAGTCTGGATTGCCCGAAGAAGTCAAATGTTGTTCTCTTTGTGCCTAAATAACACCTGCAGGTCTAACTGATTTTATTCTCTCCTTGAAAAAGCCATTTCTCCAGATGACAGGGAGAAAGGAGTTTCCTTCCTGCTCTTCCTTTTTGCTGTTGTTTGATTTTCTTTTTGAATTGCAAATAAATCTTTGATATTTTGGGAAAAAATGGGGTTTTTTCTTTTAAAATTTCTCCTCATTCAAGGCTGTGAATTTACACTGATTTGAACCATTAACTTTTCCAGCTTCTCCACCTATTTTTCCTATCAATCTGTGCCATCCTGTCATGGACCAACATCTAAATATTTTCAAGGGTTCTCTGGAGTTTGGATTAATCCTGTAAATGAATGATTGGACTTTATCTGCTTGAGGAGAAGCTCATGTGTAAAATCTAAGCAAAACCCCGCTGGAACCAAGGATCTCACAGGCAAAAAATCATTTTGGAACACCAGGGACTTTGATATACATGGAGACCATCTGTGGAAATCCTTCCCAGGCCTCTGAGGGTTTGGAAATCCTTTCTCTGGAGGTGTTTCTTATTAACATTTGATGCTCCTCCAGCCAAAACAAGATCCATTGGGCTCCACTTCATAGAAGTCGATCCACTGAGGAACACTGTGCTTTCACCTGGAGGGGTTGGAACACACCTGCAAAATCAAAATTTGAGCATTTTGCTGACACATTCATGCTGGGGGAAGTGAAAGAAGAGAACAAAAATTAAAAAAATTAGAAAAAAAAAAAAAAAGGAAAAGGACAGTGAAGAAATATGGTAGATTTTAGGAAAAATAGACTGAGTATTTTTCCATCTTGGCCTGGCCCTGCTCAGAATGTGTGATTTTACTGGCCTATGCCAAAGGCTCATTTTTTGGGGGTTATTTTTGTTTGTATAAAGGAATATATTTCACTGACAATATTGTAGCAGAGAAGGAAATCTTTTGGACGAGACACACGTGCTCAGTCACTGGGCATTACATCCTCTTCTTTTCCTTGCTTTCCATTCCTCAGCAAGCTCTGAGAGAAGCCACAACAGCCCTGACGCCAACAACCATCTTTCCTTTTGTCTTTCCTGAGGGGCTCTGAACATTTCTCCATGTCCTCGACAGCTCAGTGCTGTCAGAGAAGGGAAAAAATCCCTTTAACAGCTTCCTCTGTGGTGTGATTGAAGGATTCTCCACTGGAAGAGGCATCACCGATTATCCCGCTGGGGTGACTGATTGACGGGGGCTTTGTGAGCTCCCAGCTGGATGGAGAAGCACCTGGAGTCACCTGTGAGGGAGGAACATGGATCAGCCTGACAGCCTGAGCCCCATTAGCAGAGGAAGGGTCATTAAAGAAGCAAACTCCTGCCTTGTTCTTGCCACGGCCGCGCCTCGCACGCTCCAACTCAAACAAATGTCCAAAGTGACATTCCAAGCATAATAAAGAGGTTTCCATATCCGTTGCACTCTCGTTGCACAACACCCTTCAATAGAAGTGTTCAGCTAATGGAAAACTGAAATTGCTCGGGGAAAAGAAAAATAAAAAAGAAAAAAAAAAGGAAGAAAGAAGAGAAAAAAATCATCGATTTTTTTCAACATCCTCTCTGCTTTCAGATGAGAAGGGAAAGGGGGATGTAGAGAAGAATGCAAAGAGCAAACATCTTAAAATGCCAACGAGAGCCTTTTGGAGGCTGATTAGAACCATTTGTGTGTGGTCAACAAAAAAAAACCAGGGGGGAGTTTGCAGAAAAGGGGAGGGAGACAACCTCTGCTCTGTTCTGAGCCACAGAACCGGTGCCAGCGTTCCTTCTGACTTTACAACTTTTTCTTGGCCTATCCGAGTGAAAGCCTGATTAAAAATGGGGGCTGAGAGTGCTTGTTGAAAAACCTCCCAGGCTGTAATCCCAGCACGAGGGCAAAGGGAGGCTTGCAGGAAATCATTCCTGGCTGTCTGGGTCACTTATCAAACACGGCCAGCAAAGACACCCAGTCACAGCCAAAGGAAACCCAGGGACCTGCTCCTCACAAGGGGCTTTTTCCTTGTATTCAGTGCAAAACAGGGAGGAGAAAATTGCCTCTGAATTACAGCTGAAGGGGGGAAAAAAATTTTAAAAAAACCCTCAAGATTTTCTGTTAAAAAAAATACAGACATGGATGGAAAGAGATTTATCTACTCCAAACCCATTTTTCCTTCAGTGGTGTCTTAGGTAAAATGAAATAAACCAAGAGGATTGAATTTCACTGGGAGAATGACTGTGAGGTCTGCTGTGCAAGCCAGATTTTCCAACCATACATTTAAAAGCGGTTACTCAAGTTTGGGTAAGAGAAAAAAAAAATTAAAAAAAAAAAGAAAAAAAGAAAAAAAATACACTTACCCAATTTCCGAGCAGTCTGTGAATCGTGAGCTTGGGAGATGCAGAGAAACAGAGCTTGTATTTACAACTCACACGGGGATCCTTCCAAAGGATGATGGTGACAGGAATTTTTTTCACTGCCCTCTCGACCTCTCATGGGGGTTGTGTTTTATTTTTTGCCATCGGGGGCTTTAGAGAACATAAAATTCCTTTCCCCATGAAAAATGGGCAGCCAGGATGAGCTGCCAGAGGTCTGTGAGGTGCAAGAGCCACGAGCATTTTGAATTTTGGAGTGCCAGTGATTCACAGGCAGCTCAAACTGGAAATATCGTGCTCATGGTAAAATTAGCATCCATTATATCCACTGTAAAACCAGCAGCTGCTGGAAACACTGGAGAGGGGAACCTGAACTCCAGAAATTGAGGAATTTCACTGAAGAAGAGAGTTAGAAATGCAAGAGGGTTAAAATCTGTGAAGGGAAAAGCAGAGATTTTGTGGAGCATCCATTTATGGGTTCCACATCAAACACGGGTGAAGGAAGAGATTTTTTTGTGCTGCTGATTTTTCCAGGATTGAAGGAGATAATTAATCTGCTAAAACTTCAACAAAGAGATGAAGAATCAGAGTTTTGGCCTCCAGAGCTGGTGATAACAGAGTGGCTGGGAACTGATACTGATCCAGACCTTATGAATGACCCACGAGATTTATTATGCTTTTCATTAACAGCAATTCAGTGGCATTGACTCAATATTGAACCAAAATGCAATAATTAAATCCTTGGTGGGTGTCTCAGCCTATGAAACCCCATTAAACACCAAGAACTGGGGTTTATTTTGACAATTCCCCTCGTGGCACCTGTGCCTCTCTATGGACCAGGCAAACATTGCACTCATTTTTCTGCCTGGGAGCTTTTTTCCCACCAAACCTGGTTTCTATATTTAACCTGACTTGCAGCAGCAGCAGCAGCATCACGGATTTTGTTTTTGTACTGAATGTTTGCAGCTTTTTTTGGCATATCATAATCTCTTGGCACACCTAATGCTTCTAAATGGTGCTGAAATAAATCACCCCTTTGCCTCCATAATCCAAAATGCTTTGTGACTGGGGCTGAAATAATGCAGTTGCTCCAAATATTCAGCGGTGCTTTAATGGTAGGAAACAGAGAAAAAACCTCAAAATTTGAGGAGGAGACAGCTCTTTTCCACCGCTCTGATATTAATAGACAAGAATTCAGTAATGGAGAGAGGGAAATGTAAAAAAAATTAGAATTGTCTTATTAAAGAGAGCAAGATGGGACAAGGTTTAGCTAAAATTGGGATTTCTGAGCGTTCTGTTGTAGCCACAGGTTGGGAAAGTCTTTCCTAAATTACATGGGAGTCTCAGCTTTTAAGATCCATCACCTATCCAAGCTTCTCTAATATCTTGCACTTGTTTCCTGAAGAGCTTTAAAAAGAATCCTAATGTTTGAAATTTGTCTGCTACCAGCAGAAATCCAGCATGGAGAAATCCTCAATTTAGCAAAATATATTGTTAATGCCTTCCTAATTCTGGCAGCAGTGCAGTGAGACAGTGGATTTGCTCGTGAGGAATCCTTATCTAACTAATTAATACTACTTGAAAAGTTTATCTGTTTGTTTCCCCTCTTTAATTTTACCCTGGTGAAACATCCATTCTCCAGCACAAGAACTTTAATTTTAACCACAGGTGTGGCCAGAGCCTTCTATTTGTAGGAGGATCCCCTCTCTCTCTGTGGGGTAGGTTTGCAAATAATCAATTATTAATTATTAAACATAAATAATTATTAATTAATAATTGGTTCTTAGTTATTATTTATTAATTATCATCATAATAATCTGATTAAAAATCCTAACCCTTACACGTTGCTGCATGAAGGGAGACAGGAAAAGAGAAATCAGGGCTTTAGTTTCCTGAGTTTTCTCCATAATTTCCAGTGCCTGGATTTTAAGAAAGATTTTAGAAAATCTTCTGCCATTGTCCACAAGGGCTCTGGTGAATTTGTGCTGTGGCAGGGTTGCCTTAATTAACTCTGGCAGTTTTTGTCTGAGATTACCCCTAAATTAGTGTCAGGTCCCTTCCCCAGCTGATAAGCAGCTCTCAGGAGGAAGGCACCAGATCTTCTCTCCTTTTCCTCCCTCCTGACAGAGGAAATTCCTCTTTGCTGTCTCCAAGGAAGTAACTTAATTTTTACAATCCGAATGTGGAAAACTAAAAGCTCAGAAACTTTGTTTTTCTGATTTTATTTTTATGGAGGTGTTTCCTCTGTCTTTCCAGCCTCAACAAAGCTGCAGCAATGCTCTAACAACCAATAACCTCTTCAAAAGGGATTTATTTTTTCCCAAGATTTTCTTGTTTTTGCTGATATGGGAGCGAGGAAAGAATTCAGCTGTATCTCTTTATCTCCACTGGAAGGAAAGAAATTAGACAGATATATTACAAGCCTTATCTTATCCCCTGTGTCTCACACATGTGTTGTTGGAGGGAAGTTTCAGTTCAGGGAACATGTGAAAAGTTAAAGGAGGATAAGGGTGCTCAGGGGACAGGGATGAGGTGGTGAGGAGGGTTTGGCTGCAGAGAGGGAGCAGCAGCAGGAAAATGAAAGTTACTGCAGGGAAAAGGAAAGATGGAGCAGCCACTTCCACTCTTTCACCTTCTCCAATCAAAAATAAATGCACTCTGTTTTTATTTTCCTCTAACTTGCCAAGGGATGCCTCTCAGCAGATGAAATTAGGGAAAACATTTACTGCCTCCGAAATTCTGCTGCCAGGCTCACCTTTTGTCATGAACCCTCACAACTGCAACATGCAGCTCTCTTATGTTTCAGTCCTTGGCTACAAAATTTAGCTTCTATTTAATGGAGCTATGAAATACCAGAAAACAAGTTTTGTCCATTGTCATAATTCCATACCATAAAAGCCTCCACACTTGTATATCTCAAACAAGCCCAATATTGGAAATATTGTCAGGAATTAAGAATATGGATTTATTCTGCCAGCCAGAAGTATTGATCCATATCAGCTCCCTCCCAGGCTGCAAAGTGTGTCCCATGGCTCAAGTTTGCTCTCCTAAGGACAGATTTCTTTGTTGCTGTTCTCTTTAAAGAGAAAAAAAATATTTTGCTAAGAGATATTGAAGTCAAGCCTCCGATGTTTTTTTGCTCACTTGCTGAGAATTCAAGAAACTTTATTACTGCTGAGCAGGGAGTGTCAGATTTAAACTGCAGAACTGTGGAAGTTTTAGAATAATTACAGGCAGAACCTTCCAAAATCACCTTCTTTTTAATTTTCTGTTGAGTGTTTCCTATCCTTTATATCAAATATTTCAGATAAATTATTCTGGTGATGAGAGAAAATAGAGTGAGGAAGTGGTGGAATCTATTTCAGAAATTAAGACATCACCTTCATGCCTAAAGAACTTTAATGGTTTTATCGATGTGGGGAAAAACACATTTCACATGACTTCACCTTCTTTATTGTGTTCTCTGCCATGATGTAGAAAAACAACAGAAAAGCTGGAATTCTGTGGCGAAGACAAAGAGTTTTTATGGGTGAATTTTGATGCTGAAGGCTGAAGAAACTCCCAGCCAGGGCAGCAAGGGCTGAGAAAGGTTCCAGAAGCACCAAGGGCAGGGTCGCCTTCCCTTGACCTTGTCGTCTCATTAGAAGGGGGATATTCAGAATTCCATATTCAGCCCCCTGTGGACTCCTCTGGGTCTCAGCTTTCTGTCTCTGGCAGGAACTGGTGCTGATGCCAACTTTTGCATTGACACAGATTGGAGTTGACACTGGCAGCGATTCTTTTCCAATAAATTTGACACCAGACACCAGAAATGTTTGCCACGAGGCGAGACTGTTCTCCAACTGCTCTCCATCCCACCAGTGCAGATCTCTTCTTCAAAAATAAAATAAAATCTGTCAGCTTAACTCTCTGCAGCTTCTTTTGCAGGAATAACTCCTTCCTGCAAGGGGAAATGCAGTGAGTGAGAGGTGATTGGGGAGCACTCTCAGCCTGCAGCGGCACTCAGGGGAAGGTGTCAGCCTCTGGGTGTTTACAGCCCACCTGATGCCACAGCAATGGGATTCTACCACCTCTGAAACCTGCCAGCTGCTGGCTGCTCTACCCCTTCTGGCTTCGGGAGTTTTAACAAGATGTTTCTGGTCTGTAATCAGTGTAAGCTTCCCATACAAAATGTGCTGGAATGTTCTGATTCCTGAATAAAACACTCAGCGCTGCGTTTTTCCTCTGAGCGTTCCCTGCTTCAGCCATGGCGCTGGAAACCAGAGCTGTCTCTAATCTCTTTTTGTCATCTAACATGTTTTAAAACAGGATGGAGCTGGCAGGTGAGATATCAAATAGAGAGCAGCCAGCACAGCTGGAGTATTTTGGAACCAAAATGCATCCCACAGCCTTATCGCCTTCGGCAGCGTCTCGGACCCGCTCCTATTGATACAGCTCCATAAGCTTTGGATTAGGTTTCTCCAAAGCCAGGAAGCTGTCAGCCTCACCAGGGCTGAGGCACAGGAGAAAAGTTATTCCTGTGCATAAATCCTTCAAAATGAGCCCCTGGGTGTGTTCACAAGTGATATTTTTAGTGTTATTGTCACTGTTAATAAGTGAACGAGCAATTAAGCAGCATTAATAATATTTATTGGTTCTGCACTCTCTTCAGGCACAATTTATTGAGTTATTTGATTGGGAGACACAGAAGCCGTTTGATGGAGTTTTATTTAATATTAAATAAGTATATTTATTTAGTGTTTCATGGCATAGCCCAGCCTGACATTGTGGTGTTCATAGGTGTGCAGAGGTGACCATGACACCCCTGGAAATAAAGATCACAAATTCAGCAGTGATTCAGAAAGGAAATCAAGGACGTGTCAGGGATATTGGGTTGTGTTTGCATTTGGCTCTTTCAGGCTTCTGAGATGAGGATGTGTACCCAAAAGCCTCAGGTGTGGTACCTGTGGCTTCCCATGGGAATCAGGCTGCTCTCTGTGCTGGTGGAACCCCCAGAAATGATGGAGCTGACGCCGTGCTCCACCTCAGCCTCATCACACTTGACAAAGCCCTGTCCTCTCAGGCAGGTTCTGGAAGCAAGGTTGTGTTTGTGCCTCCTGCCAGGGCTCAGAGGAGTGGCTGCCCCCCAGCTCAGAGCACAGAGGCACAGAAACACCTGGAGGGCCACCAGGGTCCCAGCAGAGCTGTGTTCCCAGCATCAGCTCCTCTGCACAAAACTGACTTCTTTCTCCTGGGTCTCGAGCAAAACAACTCAACATTGTGACACTGTCCCCTGTCTCGACTGGAACCCAGGCCTCCCAGCTGCAAATTCAATAGCAAATACCTGCTTCTCTACTGAAAGCTGCCTAATTGGCTGCTGTTCCTGCTCCTCCAGCCGAATTTGCATTAAAGAAAGACCTGCAATCCTTGGCATTCCCTACCCTGCTCCACATTTAGCCTATGGAGCTGGCAGTTCCCTTAACGCCCACATCTGTCTGTGCTGGCCACAGCTGATTTATGTTTAATATCTCAAAGGCATGTGGTGCCAGTCCCACGTCGAGCTCTGGATTGTGGTGGTCCGTCTGTATTTGTTGAAATTGGGCCCAAAGAAGCTGGCTTGGAGCAGAGACTGCGAGGAATGTGAGCCAGTGGCCGTCCAGACAGCTCTGTCAGCAAGCTCAGGAAACTGGCTGAAAAATACTGGGAAGAGGCCCAGATTTCAAACAACCTGTGGAGCTCTCATGAGAACACACTGTTTTAAAACAGAAAGTTGAGTGATACTCTTAATTACAGATTTTTTTTTTTTTAAAGACATGTTAATGATGGCCTTTGCTCTTGCAGAACACAAGGCACACTCCCCAAATTCATGGAGCAAGCGCCCATCATCCTCTTGTGTGGAGATTTCTTCTCCGTGCCCTGCACTGAGCATTCTTAATTCCCAGGCAGAGATAAAGATCAGGACACTCTTGGGGTCTCGCAGCTGTGGGACTTGTGGATCTTTACAGCACCACTGGCCTTATAAAGAAATATTTGCCTCAGGGGTTCCATTCATGTCCACTGCTGCTCCCCAGCAGACAGCTCAGAGCTGAGGGTGGGTTTGGCTTTTCCAAGCTGTCATCCCATAAAGCAGAATTTCACCAGCCCAGGAGTTCAGGTCCAAAGGGTTTATCTCCTGCAGTAATGGGCTCCATGGTGTTATAGCAGGGACAGAGTGACGCGAGCACAGCGAGGATGGAACTGAGCTCGGGCTTTAGGGCTCGGTGTCGGGGGAATGGGGGGAAATGCAAGAGTCTGGGTTGTCTGCTGGATGATCTAATGGTCCCTCCTGGTCTTAAATTTTATGAATTTAGGCTCTGAGTGGAATCTGGCTTGTTGAGTTGGTCAGAGTTTAGCCTGGGAGAACGAAACACAGCTTTTAATCATGAACAGGCACCTTGTGCCCTGCCTGCAGTTAAATTGCACTTAGATGCTTTCTCTTGAGAAATCCTCCTCGGGTTTTTTCCTCTTTATTTATTGGTCATGTGAGTGGGTCAGCATATCTGGAGCTTGGGAAATTGCACAGATTTAATATTAGACCACAATTTGTTATATCTATATATGTTGGGACAGCGTTTCATTGCTTTTTCAGGGCAGGAAGTGACTGTCCCATATCCTGACTTGCACAGAGCTTGCAAAAACAGGTCAGTGAAACCTCGGGTTTAATTCATAGCTCACTTGATTTTATATGATTTTTCTCTCCATTAAAAAGTACTCAGAGGATGAGTTTTACAACACTGAAAGGCGCTGCTCATAAAATGTAAACTGGGAAAAATGAAAGTCAAACTTGCTGAGAGTAAAGTGTTTTATTTAATTTGAAAATATCACATATGAATGAAAAGCGATTTTTTTCCCTGTGTTTATAAACTGATCTTATTATTATTCCACATGTCAGTGCTCTGCAGACTACTTTGAAAGTCAGTGATGACATTAGAAAGAGGAGTAAACAGAGGAAAACACATAAAAAATTAGCTCTTGATAGTGACTCAGGGTTTAATAGCATAAAGCCTTCCTTGTGATATTTATTTGGTAGAGGCTAAAATGATGTGGCTCTGTCAAACTATCAGTGAGCTACACAAAAATTGTCTGTTAAATACCTGCTTCTTTTGGTCAGCAGCTCAGAGGCCATGGCTTGTGCCAGCTGGCCTAGAAACTGAAAATTAAGTTTATAGCTCAGTCCTGATTCTCTGGTAAAAGTGTGTTTGAAGGATAGGGTTGGGAGGGAAGGAGAGGATTTGGGAAGTTTCAGTGGAATGGAAAACCAGTGAAACAGAGCCCTGGACTATTTAATATTTATATTTAGTACCTCTAGATCCCCACGGGCTGCTGTATGGACAGTATTAAATGTTGGCCTTGATGGAGAATTCTGCACAATTTAATAAGCTCTGGACAAAACCTCAAATTACCGGTCCAGAAACAAGGAACTGCAAAGCACTTCTGGGGTCTGCTTCCTCTTTTTAATTACCTTGCTCCTTACCCTGCTGCTTCTGCAGGACGTTTGTTCCAGAGCCTTTTGCTGCCAATGGCAATGCCTTGGTCTAAAGAGGCCACCAAATTCAGCAAACTGGACATTTCCAGCTCATTCATTTCCCATCCAAATCCACAAATGCCTGTCTGGCCAGCATGTGCTGTGTAAGTCAATATTTCCCCTTTATCCAGAGTTTTCCTTCCTCCCAGAATGTTTCCCTGGAAGTTATCCCAGGGGACAGTGGTGTCCCTGCTCCATCTCTGCTTGGATGAGACAAAGAGGACAAGGTTCCTGTTCCAGGGAACATCCCCATGTCTTCCCATATAGCACTGCCTTTTCCTCTCTGTTCCCACAAATAAGAATGGAATGGAATGGAATGGAATGGAATGGAATGGAATGGAATGGAATGGAATGGAATGGAATGGAATAGAAATAG
>VZUI01058202.1:0-16800 GCA_013401135.1 Cettia cetti
GTTCAGCACTCAGGAATGTAACTACACATTATTTACCTTTTCCACTTAAGGTGGCTAAAGTGCTCAACCCCGCAGCAGCCCCAAACACCTGTTAGTTAACTCACTATCTTTTTGGCACTCCTTAACGTAATTTCTAACTGTGCCACAGGTCCAGGCCTGCACTCAGGCCTGTCCCTGGGCCTACCTAAAAGGCCTCAGGCCTACTACCTGGCCTATTAACTCAGGCTGGGCTGACCAACCTCACTCGGGAGCAGATTATGCCCCTGCTCCCTGAGAAATTCTGCTACACTTGGACATGATGCCTGCTCTCAGCCCTCAGAAACTGAATGTGCAATCCCAGCTGGTTTACAAAGCTGGTTTTCTTCCTTCACAATTTTTAGCACTAGGAGGCACTGTAGGTAAAGAGCAAAGGTGTGCAGCACCAGCAGAGGAAGTGAGAAGGCATGGCGGCGCACCTGGGTGTTACGCTGGGTGGGAGGGGTGAGGCAAAGGGAACTGATTGGTACTTTGGAGTGGCGTAAGCAAAGTAGACAACTCTCCAGCGCATGTTTTATAAAAAACAGGTTTGCAAACCTTGCACTCCTTAAATTCTGTTCAGCTTCATTTTTTGCGATTTACATACTGCACAGGAAGATTTTTCAGTTTGCCTGGCTTTGTCACCTCCATGGGGTTTTGCAAGTCTCACCTGAGACTCTGTTGGTGTGCTTGTTTCTATTTCTGATTTGCTAATGTGCCTTTGTGAGACTTCATTCAACCAATACTTGGTTAAAAGATGTTCCCTGAACGAAGTTCTGCAGGCTGGAGAAGAATGCAGAGGCAGTGCCTTTACTCTCTGCATTCTGAGTAGGTATATTTAAATAAAAACATGGACTTTATTTCATGTTTTGATACATGGTAGAGTTAAAATCTCTCACAGATTAAAAGTAACAGTGATAATACAGACTACATTCTGTCTGCTTGATGATAGTTTAGCCTTCTGCCAGTTTGAAACTTGGTTGTGTCCAACTACACTAGAATTAACTACTTTGAATGAAAATACTCTGTTTCGCTTAAGGGCTAAATGTGCCTGAGGTGCATACAATTTAACTTTTAGAGAGCTAACTGTATTTCTGTAAAGTATTGCTTCCTTGTGCGTTCATACCGTCTTGGCTTTTTAACCATCAGCTTTTTTTTAGTTTTTGTATTAGCATTCTGCTTGTGATTATGATGATGCAGCTTTTGTACTGCATGTTGCTCAGCAATTCCATATCAGTAGTCAATCCTATTGTGAACCTGGATCTTCTCTTTAGCTGATCTGTGGGCTATGGTAAACATATTCTCTTTCCTTTTGCAGAAGTAACAGGTTTCTGAAATGAAAATAACATGCAGGATGCTCAGAACAAGAATCAGAAAATGTATATGGAAAAGTGAAATAACTTAATATTCTACTTGCAGGCTTTAGTTTCAAACTATACTTTGCAAAGGTCCATAGGATGGTGTTTTGTTGTTGTTGGGTTTTTGGGTTTTTTTTGGAGGGGTGTGTTGATATTTTTGTTTGCTTGTTTTGATGGTTTTTTGTTTGGTTTTGAAAAAGGATGATACTGTAATACTGAAGGATTTTGCTAGTTTTGCTTGGCCTGCTTTTGTTAGGACTGAGAGGAGCAACAGGGAGTTCATTCCCATTCTCCAAACACAGTTCTGCAGGCTGTATTCATAATCAACTTGTGCCTGCTGTGGCAAGGGGGGAGAACTTGAGTCCTGCAGATTGCAGGTGGCAAATGCCTTGATAGGGCTGTGAAGAATTGTGCAAAATAAGGAGCTATGAGCCTTGTGCATGGATTGTATCACATTTTAGACTGTTTTCCTGCTTGAAACAATCTCTAGTGATCTTATTTTTTTTTTTTTTTTGTAATAGTTTTAGCATTTAAGCAGAACTAGGAGTGGAAAAGTGGATACAGTGGTCTGCTTTGGTATTGCCAGAGTCAATAACAGCCCCATTTTGCCTTAAGACATGATTGTTGCTGTGAGTACTCAGAAAAAGGCTTCCTCAAAAAGCAGAAGAAAATTCAGTAAAAGGTCAGAATTTGAGTGAATCCAGTTTTATGAAATTAAATTACTTAATAAAACATATTCCCAGCATTGCCTCAAAAGTATACAGTGTGGTTAAAATCTTCAGTTTTTAATGTTATCAAAAGATGTGGAATGGACATTATTGCTCACTTCTCAAACATGTGCCTGAATGTTATTAAAGACAATTTCAAAAAAGCAAAGATTGCAATAACTGCTGTGAATGCCTACTACTAATGATGAATCAAAAAAGCTAGAGATGTGTGAGTCTATTATGATAATCTTTTGGGAATAGAATTTACTGGATGACATCTTAACATAGTAAATAATACTCCAAAAATTATTTTTTTCTGTTTTCTTGCAAAACAGAGTTCAAGTAGTCCAGGGTATAATAGAATAATGTACTTTTAGGGGGTTGTGCTCTGATAAATTACAGTCTTGATATTGGCACTGTGATTTTGAATTTAACAGAGGCGTTTTGTCATAATTCTGTTATGCAAAGTACTAACCATATAACAGAGTGTTCTGAGACTGAATTTTTCTAATATGCTGCAGGGGTTTACCATATTTGTGATCCATTCAGGAAAAGAGACTTCCTTAAAGATGATTGAACTCTAGTCTTGTGTAATTCTGTATAGATTCTGACATGAGTTGTAGTGAATTTTAGGAGTATTGAATAAACAAACAAGCTCACAATACTGGAATTTATTTGCTTTCTTTTTATATCTAAATTGTAATCGTTGAAGTGAATAAAGTGTGTTAGAATACTTCTCCTTAGCATGAGATGAAGTTGTGGAATTACTGCTTCTGTTTTGTAAATTAAATTGTGTTTCAGTGGATTTGTGCATCCTGTGCAAGAGTAAATAAATTTTGACACTGCAGCTTGAGTGTTCTTTTGAAACAACTTATAGCTGTTCAAGTTTTCTGGGAGCAAATCTTAACTTTTAATTTTTTTTTTTTTTTTTACATTTTATTTCTGAAGTTAGAAGTGCCAGACAGTCTTCTTAACACTCAGCTACTACACTGGTAGAAGCATATTAAATGTAAATAGTGAGATAATGAAATTAGCAAAACCATCTCTGTGGACTCTATTGAAACACAGTTAAAAGAAATGATTTTCTAAGTTTTACAGGTTTGAGTTACTCTTAGGTATATAAAGTGCCTGGTATTATACTTCAGTGTTCTATTCAGGAAATATTCTTCATGATCCAATAATAACTCACATGCGTAGCAGTCATTCTTAGTTTGTTTCTGTCTGCTTGTTTTAGTGTGAGTTACTTTCTTTGTGCAGCTATTTTCCACTTCTTCAAAGTTTACTCACCAGGTATAGGGAGGAGTGTTATAGTTCATTCGTTAATACAGTTTTTGCATGTTATAGTGATTTAAGCAAAGAAATAGAAGCTACAGGATATATTTGAAGTAATTCACATCTGTTTGTCAGTTCTCTTTCCTTTCTAGAAAATGAACATGTGAATTCTGTATGAATTCCTTAGTTCATTCTTCTCTTCTTGTGAAATTTTTCTACCAAAATACATGGATATTTCTCAATTATCATATCCTTTTTTTTTTCTTTTTTTTTCTTTTTTTTTTTTTTTTTCAGCTTTTGAAGAGCTTGAGAAGGCTCTAAGTATTGCCCAAAAGACAGAGGAAGCCCGGAAAAAACTGCAGACAGAAATGGATGAAAAAATTAAAGCAGTAGAAAAGGCAAGTGAAGAAGAGAGAGTAAATCTTCAGCGGGAATTAACCAGAGTGAAACAAGAGGTGGTTGAGATTATGAAGGTAAAAACCTTATTGTAGTCAAGCCACTGTTGTAAAATACATCAGTGTGGCAAAACTCTGTTATAAAGCTTTTGCTAGTTAATAATACCTGTAAAAATTATTTTCTGTGGATTAAGATTTACGAAATTAAAATAAAAAACTCCTTATAGATTTTTTTTGCTCTGGCAATTTAAATCAACTGATTTAATGTCATGTAAAAATAAATAGCATTACTCTTTGCTTGTCAGTATTTAATAAAATTATTTTTTAAAAGAATACTTTAGACTTGAAATAGAGACAAGAAGAAGAGATAAATAGCAGGAAGCTCACACATCTATACTAGGATCTTCGGTTTTAATCACTTTTAGCTTTTAATCATTATCCTAGCTGAGTACGTATAAATGTTTAAGAACTTGTTGCCATATTGTTTGCTGGTTAAAAGTTTCTATAATTTGCTTCATCTGGTGCATTTAGGTAGGAATTGCTGGGGTTGCTATCACATTTTGCTATCACATGCCTTGCAAAGCTGTAAATTTTAACGCCCTTAAGTTACAGTTCTTGTGTTGACATTCATAATGGTATTAATTTTTCTAAGAGAATATGCTGATGCTTTAAGGGGACTGATGTGCTTTACATTATTCTTAAATAAAGCATGTATGTAGGTTGTAGATAACTGTCTACATAGAGTATCACCACTTGACTTTCTGGCTTATGAAATAAAAATACTGGGAAAGCTACAAAAAATTCCTTTTCCAATGTATTATCACATTTTAACTGAAAACAGTAAGTTTGACTTGAAAGAAGAGTCTTTAGAAAATGTGGTGTTTCTTTCAGTACAACTATGAAAGACTTGAGAAGGAAGATGGATAACTTCAAATTTGAAAATAACAACTGTCTTAATATTAAGCACTCCAAGTGGTCATAACTTATTCAAAGGAAGCAAAGAGATGGTGCTGGTTTCTTCTGTCTGTTGCACTACTTTCTTATTAAGAAAAAGTAGAAAGTGTTTTGTTAGTTATTATTTTCAAATCAGTTTTTGCTGACTTTGATCCACAGAAATCTTCAGAGGAACGAGTTGCTGAACTAGAAAAAATCCATAAAAAAGAACTGGCTACCAAAGATCAGGAGCTAAATGAGAGATTACAGGCTCAAGAAAAAGTACTTCAGGAGAAGATGAAGGCAGCTCTTGTAAGTAAACCTAAAATGCATAGAAAGACATTTCTCTTAGCGTGAGTTGGGATTAGAAATCTTGGATTGACACTATTCCACGGTGAGAGTCCTTCTGTGCTCAAAGATAGGAGTGCTCTCCAAAAGTCAAATAGCTCAGAGACTTCAGCAACATGAAAAGAAACCAGCTGCAATGATCCAGACTGAATAATGGTAACTTATCATTTTCAGTGCTCAGTAACATCTATATCTTATGTAAACCATTTCTTTTTATGAAATTTTTTTAGACTTGCTTTTTTTAATATCTTCCTATTGATCATTGGCTGTCAGCCCCAGCAACTAGAGTAAAAGAAGTACAAAAAATGAGGCTGTTTGAAAAGTGTTTGTATAGTTATATCTGGTTGTATTGTGTTATGTAAACAGGGTTAACTATTCATAGTGTTTGATGTCAGAAAAAGAATTTTCTTAGGGATCAGATATGGAAGAACTGTTGGAATTCTTTGCACTTTTTCATGAACTGTAATCCACTATAGATAATAATGTAATTTTGCCTAAGTTGTTGATATATATGTAATATATATGTAGATATACCATCTATATATATCTGTTACAAATAGTGGATTGGTTCTTGTGCCTCTCCATGATGGATAGTGACTAGGACTGAGAGTTAGAGAGCCCTGTCCCGAGTATATTTTTCTACCTGTTTCACAGGTTGCTTCCTTAATTGTAAGAAACAGAAGCTTAAAAATACATTAGCAGTGGAATCAAGTGAGAACAGACTTCATTCCTCTCAGATGTTATTCTCAATTAATAGTGGTAAACAAATCAAAAGAGAAGGCTTGATTGCATTATGTTTTTCATGCAAACACAAATGGTTTCCAAGATATAAAGGAAGGTATTTATTAAAATTATGTTTTCACAGATCAAATACAAACTCCAGGTGTTTTTGTGTAGAAAATTGCCCTGGTTCCCACACCCACGAGGGTCCAAGCCTGGCTAGCAACAAACCTCGGGGGGAAATCAGGGCAAGGACGAAGATGAAAGACTAAAGGTGCTCTTAATTCCTCAGGAACACAGTCCTGCAGTTTAATGCAGAACCTACACCGTGCCATCCTGGAAAATAAAGAGATCTAATCACCTGTGAGGCCAGGTTTTAAGCCCTCGGTGAAGGAGAGGGGGAGGCGAGAGGGTTTACTAGCCAATGGAGACAGACCCCTGAGAGAGGCGGGCATAGGTGGTGTCAGGTTAAGGATGCAAGGGTTTTTGGGAAGGTAGGTCCAACAAACATTTTCTGTGAATATATAACAGAAACACCCAGTGCAATATAACAACATGGACTAGCTACTTTAGTGCAGTACAATAGAAAATAAAGGTGATTAGTGTATGACTCCTATTAACTGACTCGAAAATATCCTATAATAATGTTCTTGAAGGTGTGATGACTACAATTATGTTTTGTTGTACTTCTTCATGCAGGAAAAAAATCAGAGTGAGTGCTTAAAAGCCCTTCAAGAGCAAGAGCAGCAAGAATCCCTAGCCTTAGAAGAATTAGAGTTGCAGAAGAAAGCAATTCTGTCTGAGTGTGACAAGAAAGTTCAGAAGATGCATCAAGAAGTAGAGACTTGCAGAACTGTGAGTAAAGATTCCAAATGACTAAGCATTCACAAGTGTGTGTTTAACTGTGACAGGTTTACAAATAATGATTTGTTGGGATTGGGTTTTGTGGGATTAAAGTGATAAAAGTTTAATACATTGCCATGCTATTCTGCAGCCCCTAGTTTTTTATAAGATTAGGTGGCAAAATATAGAAGTACATTCACTTTACACCATGGTGTGGGTTATGAATTTATATCCATCTACTTAATTTTTAGGTATGTTATAAAGAGGAGTTAAATTCCAGGCTGTTTAATTTCTGGGTACTGCTGCCTTAGAAGTGCTTAGAAGGATACTTTAGTAAAAGTACAGCGGGTGTTTGATATCACTTAAAAAAATCAGCAGCAAGGGTGTTGTTGTTGGAAACAAAATAAAGATGCTTGACTTCAGTTCAAGGCAGAAGAAAATCAGAAGGCAGTATTTGCAACTCATCCAGCCTTTTTATAACATGCTGTGCTAAAAAGGGATATTATTGGTCCATAGAATGGACACCTCTCTCCATTGGTTAAGTAACAGAAACAACACCTGGGAGAGTGGTTATTATGAGAAAAATATTGTTTACTTAAAATGTTATGAGAAGAATATAGTTATTTATAGAAACTGTCTTTGAAGGAAAGACTCTCCTGAGAAATCTTCCCTTGGGAAGAAAATCAGCCGCCGACAGGCTGAAAACTTTTCATACCCAGAAATATCAGGCCCACACAAGGGTATCAGTAAAAATCAGATTTAATATGGTTCATTAAAACAACAAAGCACAACAAAGCTCGTTGGTGAGATTCACTTTACTACTTACGGGACAGTTAAAGCACACTAAAGAAAAACAATCAACAACAAAACCAAACAAAATCCAGGCAATCAAACAGGAATGAACTGAGAACTATCTGGGGGGGTGTGCATGGGGGGTGTATTTCAGTGCAACTGTTTAACAAAGGAATAACACTTAACTTATACTAAACTCAAAACCTTACCTTAACAATTTATCAGAGGAATAACATTTAACAGCATTTAACCTAACCTATAAGTTAAAACTAGCAACTTAGCAAAGAAAACAGGAGCATTTCACTTAGCTTATAAATTAATGACTTAACCTTACTACAGGTCTATCTTAAATAGATACCTAAGGTGCGTAAAAATCTAAGAAAGCAGCGGTTCTCCTAGCTTTGCCATAGCATAGGCTCATGTGTATGCACACAGACATAGTTAGTGCAAGCAAGATGTCTATGAAAAATTCCCCTCGAAGGTAAGTGAAATACTCACCTTGGATGCCTTTGCATCTCCCCAATAAGAGAAGGGTTGAGCCTCAAATATTTGTCATTTTTTGTCAATCCTCTGAATACAAAAAATCCTGAGAGTTTGCTAGTTCTAACAGGTGTCCCACTCAGAGGGAGATTGCTGGTTGCAACCTGCTGTGGTCCAGGAGAGGTCAAAGGGCCCCATTTTAGAGTGCTGTTTACAGGATCTCTGGAGAGTGTGCTTTAGTCATAAAAAGTGTTTCATCCTGGCCACAGTTTGTGTTGGCACTTCCTTTGAAAGTGTGGGAACAGGGATGTTATGCCATTCAGGCAAGAAAAATAGTTTCCAATGCTGTTCATAAGGAAAACCTGAGCTCATTAGACAGCAGCAGTTCCTGAGAATAGACAGGGTTTCTGATAAGCTTGGGAAGAGCTGAGTACAGGTGCTGTTTTTTCAAGGCTGAGGCCTAATGAGCATTTCTCAGATATCAGTGCAACCTGAAATGGAGGGGGGAGTGCACCACCACAGTAAGCAAAAAGATTTGCTTAAATTTTTAAGTGTTTGAAGTTTGCTTTATGTAATGAGTAAGACTGTATTGTCTGCTAATGCAAGTTTGTACATTATTCCACCACTCCCAGATATTAGTTTGGAAGTTTTGCCTATAGAAGCATTAAAGCTTTACAGCAGTATTTCCATGGGAGGTAGAATTATGATAAATCAGTAAACAGGCACAAACCTCCATAATACTACTGTAAATTTCCTGTGTTTTTCATCCTATATGTAGGTATTTTACTTTAGGAAGAAAATGCAAACATACCACTCATAAATATCACATGACTTACTTTATTTGAATTAGTTACATTCTTTTCAAGTTTTTGTGTTTATTTTCACTGCAGTGAAATAGAAAGCTTTTGTTAATTAACTAATTAATTAGCATAGTGGAAGCAAAAGTGAGAACAAGCTAGATGAATAAAAGGCTTATAGAAGAAGAAATAATGGAATAAGTGACCTGTAGTTATGTGAATCTGGTAAGATTTTTAAAAAATTAATCTAATTGTTACCTTTTGAATATTTGTATTCTTTTAAAATTGTATTATAACAGAGAATTCTTGAACTGGAAAGCTCTCTTGCAAAGTATTCGCAAGATGACAGAAAGCAGTCAGAGGAATTAAATACTCTCATAGAATCTGAAAAAAAACAGTACAGTAAGGAAATCAATGACATGGTTGAAAAACACAATAAAGAACTGGAGAATGTGAAACAGCAGCAAGAAAAGCTTTGGAAAGAAAAGCTTGAAATTTTAAAGCAACAACAAAAGACTGAAATAGAAAAAATAAGAGAGAAACAACAAGAAGATATACAAAGCATTCTGAAAGAGAAAGAAAAAATTTTCTGTGCACACATAGAAGAGATGAATGGAAAAACATTAGAAAAACTTGATGTGAAACAAACAGAATTAGAAGCACTGTCTTCTGAGCTCTCAGAAGCACTAAAAATACGTCATGATTTAGAACAAGAGCTCTCAGAAGCACTAAAAATACGTCATGATTTAGAACAAGAGCTCTCAGAATTAAATAGTAAAGTCTGTGAAGCAAAGCAAGAATTGAAAGAAAAGTTGGAGGAGGAGAGGAAACAGCACAATGAAGTGATTGAAGCAATGTTAAAAGAGCATGAAATCTCTATTCAAGGTGTTGAGAAGGTACTCAAAGAGGAGCTCAACAAGCTCAAACAGTCACTGAAGGAGAAAGACAGACATTTGGAGGAGTTAAAAGCACGTGAACGGAAAATGAAGGAATCTGCAGAAAGATCTGAAGCTGAACTTTTTCAAGTGTCTGCAAAACTAGAGGAGCAATGCAGTGAAAATACATGGGAAGTAACCACTCTAACACAGCAATATGAATGTCAGCTGAAGGACCTACAAAGAAAGGCTGATGAGATGAAGAGAAGTCTGACTGAGAAGGAAAATGAGATGGAGCACATGAAGAAGTTACAGAATAAGCAAGTGGAAGAGTTTAAACAGAAACTGTTAGCTGCAGAGGAGAGAATTAGTGCTTTACAAGGAGAGTATGAAAGTAAACTGAAATGTCAGGAGAATAAAGTGGAGAAAATGAAACAGAAATCAAAAGATATGCAGGAAGCTTTCAAAAATAAACTTGCTGAGCAGGAAGCTCAACTAAAAAAAGAGCTTGAAAACAAGCAGTTGGAATTCATTCAGAAAGAAAGTGAATTCAATACTAAAATTTTGGAAATGGTACATTCCAGCTCATTTGGAATCAATGATGCAGTGTCAAAACTGGAATCTAATCAGAAAGAGCAACTAGACAGTCCTGCTGAGGACCACAGGAGGAAATTGGAAGAAGTAATCCAAAGTTGGGAAAAGAAACTTAATCAGCAGATTGAAGAGCTCAAGGAAGAACATGATAAGGAACTGCAAGAGAAAGAGCAGGAAGTTGGAGACCTGAAACAGAAGCTTTTCATCTTCAGTGCTGAAAAGGAGGACTCCAGAACAGAAATAATCCAACTGAAGGAAGAACAAGTGAAAAGGGAGGAGTGTCTGAAGGAATTGCAAGAACAACTGAGGCAGTCAGTGGCTAAGGTGAATACTTTGTCAGGTAAGGAAAGTGACCTGAAAACACAGTTGAAAAAATTGGAAAGTGATCTTAAACAGTCCCTGAAACAGCAGACAGAACTTCAGGAACAGCTTAGTAAACAGAAAGCAGTTGAAGAGAAGGATAAAGCCAAAATTACTGAGCTGGCTGATACACTGAGTACCCTTGAAGAGAAACTCCAATCTGTGCAATCTTCTCAGTATAAAGATCATGAAAATTATGAGAAAAAAATAGAGGCAATTCGACTGAAAGAAACTGAGTTTAAAAGGTTGTCAAGAGAACTTATAGCCCAGTTATATGCTTGGAGGAATGCTGAAGCTTCATTGCAAATTAAAGGCAATGAATTACTTGAAAAATGCAGTGAAAAAATTGGCATAGTAACATGTAAAATTGCAGACTGTGAGCGCCAAACTGCAAAAGTTAAAGAAGCAATATTAATCAAAACAAATAAGATAATTAAACTAGAAGCTCAACTTAGAGAAGTAACAGAGCATCATTCTGCTGCTACTACTTCTTTGCAAAAGTCAATGGAAGAACTGCAGGAGAAGGATAATTTAATTATGTCCATGAGAGCTGATATTGAAGGACTTGTAACAGAAAAGGAACAATTGCAAAAAGAGGGAGGACATCAGCAGCAAGCAGCATCAGAGAAAGAAACTTGTATAACACAGCTGAGGAAAGAGTTATCTGAAAATATCAATGCTGTCACATCAATGAGGGAAGAACTCCAGGAAAAACAATCTGAAGTGTCTGCTCTCAACAAAACGGTTACGGATCTTAATGTTAGACTTGAAAGCACAGTAAGTTTAACAGAGAAGGAAGCAGCCATATCTCTGTTAAGCAAACAATATCAAGAGGATAGGTTGCAGTTGTTAAATCAAGTAGAAGAATTATCATCCAGAGTCATGATGCTGAGTCAAGAAAAAGCATCAGCTCTTGATCAGATAGATCATTGCACAGCGCAGCTGTCAGAATGGAAGATGAAAGCACAAACCAGGTTTATACAAAATCAGGATACTATTAAAGATTTGCAGAGCAAACTTGAATTAAGCAATATTGAAGCCAATAAAAAGGATGAAGAGCTAAATAACCTGAAGAAACAGCTGGCTAAACAAAGCAGGAATCTTGATAGTTTTAAAAGTGCATTGGAACAAAAGCAAAACAGGAGGGAAAAGGAGGAAAGTCAGTTAACCTCGAAGTTAAAAAAACAAGCAGCAAAAATTGCTGAACTAGAAAAAGACATTGCTCAGAAAACTTTAGAAAATGTTTCCTTGGTGGAGGAACTTAAGAAGTGTAATGAACAAAATAACGCAGAGAAAAAAGAAATAGCTTGGCAACTCCATCAGGCAGAGAAGGTGGCTTTTGAAAAGGAAAATATATTTAAGAAGGCTGAAGAAAAAGTGCTTAATCTTGAGAAGCAAATAGCTTCACTGGAAGCTGGTTTTGAAGCAAAGGAGAAGGAATTTGATGAAATGAAGTCAGTGATACTTAAAAGGAAAGAGGAAGAAATGAAAGAATTAGAAGAGAGACTGAATGCAGAGAACAGCACAAAACTGGCCGATCTGAAAAAGAAGGCAGAGCAAAAAATATATTCTATTAGAAAGCAATTACTGTCTCAGATGGAAGAAAAGGAACAGCAATTTAAGCAAGATATGGAGGATCAATTAAGAAGGTTGAAGCAGAAAGTGCAGGAGAGAGAAGCCAAAATTGAGTCCTTAGAAGAAAAAATAAAGTCAACAAGAGATTCCACTGAATTAGAGAAGGAGGTGCTGGAAAAAGTAGAAAGCTTAAAAGCTGCTGTAGAACAAGAAAAAAATGGCTTACTTGAGAATGTCCAACAGACATACAAAGAAAAAATGCAGGTAGTACAGAAGGGCTTAACCGAAAAAGATGCTTTATTACAGAAGTATGAGAAGGAACGACGAGTGAGTAATGACTGTCATCTAGAACTGCAAAACAAACAGAAAGAACGCCTCAGAAAACTAGAATGTGTTGAGAACAGCCACCAGGAAGAGCAGGTTAGGACCAAAAGTCTGACGAAAGAGCTTGAGGAGCAAACCAAAAAATACTCATTGTTAGCAGATGAGCATGCTTGTTGTGGTGGTGTTTTAGCAAGCAGTAGGGAAGAATTGAAAGTTAAAGAACAAAAATATCTTGATATGGAGAATATAATTGGAGATTTACAGAAAAAAATGCAGGAAAAGGAGGCAGTCAGTCAGTCATTAGAACAGAAGATAAAAGAGTTAGAAAATAATATAGAGAAGAAAAATGAAGTGCATAAGATTGAGATGGAAGATACGAGTTTAATATATGAAGAAAAGCTAAAATGTCTACAGCAACAGTTAGGTGAAAGAAATGACAGTATTAAAGCTTTTGAGGAAAATGCTGAAGAAAAGGCCAGATCTATTTTGGAGCTGCAGAAGTTACTATTTAGTATGCAGAACCAGCAGAAGGACTTACAGACTAAATTGGAAGAGACTGAAGGGGAGAAACAGAAACTACGCAAAGAGGTGAATAGTCTTCAAAAAAACATACGTACTCTGCGAAAGGAACATCTGCAAGAGCTTGACATAGTAAAGAAGGAGTCCTTAGAGGAAATGGAGCAGAAAATCAGGTAAATTCCTTGTTCCTGTTTGTGTTACCATTTCAGTATTTCATCTCTAGCCACTCTAGCCACTAAAGCTCAGTTTGTAACAAGGAAATAATGAGTGATATTTTTCTTTAGTTGTTCTAAATAGACTTAGAGAAACAGAAAGTAAAGAGGTTTGACATTTGGCAGAGTAATACCATTTCTCATCTGTTTCAGTGATGGTAATTTTCAACATTGCTGAAGCATATAATAAAATTCAATTTTTCTCAAACAGGAAACAAACTTAGTACTGAGAGCTTTATGTTCAGATGATATCAATAATTGTTCATATGTACTGCACAAAATGCGGTCTACTGCTCAGCACTCCTAATAGTTTCTCAAGCAATTCTAAGACTTCCCTAAAAATTCTTTTTATGGCATATTCTTTTCTTCCAGTTCTTCAACTTCCTCAGCAAAACCTTTATATCTTTGAAAGGGTTCAATTCTTGGTTGTTTTTAAATTAAATACCTATGCCTACCAGGTGAATTAGGAAAGGAAGAAAAAGCCTCCCTGAATCTCACAGAATTAATATAATTCAAAATCACCCCATTCTAAAATAGTTCTGAAGAAATTCCCACATCTCTTGCCTTGCGTTATGTTTTCAGACACTCTTTAAACGTTATATTTCCTTGATGTATGTTTTGACATTTTTGTATAGATGTGAACAAGAGGACATTGAGTTAAAGCACAACTCCACCCTAAAACAGTTAATAAGAGAGTTCAATACTCAGCTGGCTCAAAAAGAGAGAGAATTGGAAACAGCAGTAAAAGAGACAATCAGTAAGTTAAATATTAATATAACCATAATCAGTAAAATAGTCAGAGAACCATATCTTTAGTTATTGTTTTTTTGGGGGAGGGATTTTACCAGTGACTCTGATAAACACAACGTCTTATGAATCTAGAGAACTATGTCTAGAGAACTTAGGGAAAGAACTTCTCTTGCTCAGGAAATAAATTAAATATTATTGTAGTACAATTAGGAAAATGCACATGTAGCTGTTCTGCAGGATGGATCTTTCATCTAGCACTCGTTTACATCTGACATGGCAAGAGTTGCCCATGATGGCCATAGGCACCTATTTTCTGTCATACGTATAAAAGAAAAGAAAATGAGAGTAAAATTTTGAAGATGAAAGTGCATTGCTAAGTTTCCAATTGCAATGCTACTTTGTCTCTAACACGAAATTTAACCTTCCATTGTTGAATATATGGCACCTGGAGAGTGCCTTTTAGAGAAACTTAGACCCATCTGAGAATCAGAATTGCATTTTCTTGTGTTTACTTTCTGCATCTTGCAGACTTCATTCATTAATCACTAACGGGTATGATGTCTGACTGTAGCACAATGTGATTATAACTAGAGTATATTTCATCTTCTCGGTCTTTAGCCACTGTAGTGTAAGTTACAGATTAGAGAAGTGAGAAAAAGGTGTGGTTTGATTCCAGTACTAGAAGTACACCTGGAGGTGAGGAGTTTCTGAAGATTTGCAAAAGTTTTAATCAGATCTCTAGATAGGAGATAGAATTAGTTGACAAATATTGGTTGTCATCTTCTAGAAACTAGAACCAGCACCAGGTAGAAAAAGTTGCTTCAGGTACCAAACTGCATGCAACAAATTTTGTACATGTTAGGATCAGAGATATAATAGTAACTGATAATGTGGAAAAATGAATTTTCCTGGCAAGTTTTCCTTATAGTTACTTTAAAGCATTTTTAAAATACTGTTGTGACATAATTAAAAGAAAAACATCAAAACCATGCTTTTTTAATACTGCCTAATTTTTTTTGTAGGTAAAGCCCAGGAGGTAGAAAATGAATTGATAGAAAATCATCACATAGAGACAACACAGTTGCAAAAAAAAATTGTTGAAAAAGATGATGATCTAAAAAGAACTGTGAAAAAATATGAAGAAATCCTTGAGGTACCTTTATGAAAAGTGATATGACTACATAAATTTCAGAATAACTCTTTTTTGATTGCATTTCTAGACAGAAAACTAGCTCTTTCTAGTAAACTGCTTGAATTACACTTCTGGTGACCCAGCTTGCAATTAAAATATTTGTTTCTGTGGTTTATGGGCATGAAGAAACATCAGACATTAAGCCCTAAACAGCATCATTCTATTAAAAATTAGATAGCTAAGCTAAGCTGTTACATCCTTGAGCAGTTTGTGTGCCAGACTGGAATGACAAAACTGAGTGATATTTAAGTTTTTACTGAAGTTGTGGTGGTGGTGATTGTGTATTGTTTTTTATAAGGATTTATACAGTGTTTATGGGGCAGTCTCACTCTCTATCTCCTTCCTCTGATACACTACTGAGATTGGTGCCATAGCCCTTAAAGTAAGGTTCTGTTCCATGCAGGGTGCAGTGTGTTTGCATAGTTTTTATGCTAGTAAAGATTTTCTTTTTGTTTGTTTGTAGTGGACAGTTTTTCTGCATGATATTTGCAGATAGACATAATTTTTCTCTAGTAGCATTTCAACCAGAAGTTACCAGCCAATTTCAGTTTAAGGATACTTCACCAAGTGATGCCTCCTTTTTAGACAAGTAAATTGTCCCAATCCTGCCTGTATGAAAAAGATGAAATGGTTTTCAGCACTAGACTGTACATCATATTGGAATACAGGCTTTAACTTTGTTTATCTTAGTCCTCTTTGCACAAATAGTGTAATAAGAGACTTCCATGAATAAGAGCCAGTAGTAATAGATGTAAGTGGACTGTTTGTGATCAGTTACCAGTCCGAAGATCTATGTATTTCACGTTACTGAGTGTTTCATACTAAAAATTTCAAACATGTAAGCAGGCTGGTGTGAATCACTCTGATTTTTGAACTTCTAGCAGGATGAATATCATTAGCAGGGTTTTACATTTGGAGTACCCTTTTTTTGTTTCCAAATCTAGAAAAATTGATTGATGTAAAAAAAAAACCCAAGTTTTTTTAGGGGAGTTGTGGGGATTTTTTTGGTTTTGGTGGCGGTGGTTTTTTGTTTTTTGATTTTTGGTTTGGTTTGGGGTTTTTGTGTGTGTGTGTGTGTGTTTTGTTTGTTTGGTTGTGGTTTTTGTTTTGTAGGTTTTTTTTTTGTAACAGGTCTAAATTCTGCATTTCTGGAGTATTGACATTTCTCATCCCTCCGTGTGCAGTGTGTTGCCATTCAGGTCCTTACTTTGTAGGCCCAGATAGGTATGTGATTTCAAGTCATGCAAGAGTAATTCCTTTGTGTTTTCTGGCCCTTTCATCCTTAATGTCAAAAACGAGCATGATGTAGTCTTTGTATGATCTTGAAGGTTTGGTTAATTCGACTTATGTGCAACTGGAGGACATGAACACTGTCATTTTTTTGCATCTCATTGATGATGGCAGTGGCAGGTACCTGAAACTGAAATGAACTGTTGTTTGATATTTTAAATTACAGAATACATAGGTATTCTGTATATCTGCTTTTCACAGGTATATGTGTGAGTGTTTTGTTTCTGTTATTTTAGGGAATTTAAAAAATAATTTAGGTGTTTTTTTTCTGGAAAGAAGTATTGCAAGAATCTCAAAAAGTTAAGAAATACTTACATTAAATTGAATGTATATCATGTTCATTGACATCTCTGATAGAAAGAGGAATGATATAGAACAGAACAGAACAGAACAGAATAGAATAGAATAGAATAGAATAGAATAGAATAGAATAGAATAGAATAGAATAG
>VZUI01058211.1:0-13175 GCA_013401135.1 Cettia cetti
AAGTCCAGTGATGGTGAGATGGGTCCAGTCTTCCTCTGAGGAATCCAGTGTAGGACTGACTCTCTGGGGGTTTCAGGTTCCCTTTTATCCAGGTAGGAAGTCCGGGCTCCCTCCCAACACTGGGTGGAGCATCTCCCAATGGGATGATGTAATGTGTCATGTGATTGGTGACCCTTAATGGGCTATTATCAGCAGATATCCCCGTGGGGGGGATGAGTGATGAATGAGATAAGAAACACTGCCCCACCCAGTTTTATCAGCTGGGCCATTATCAGAAAGCATCCACTCCCCTCCCCCCACAGTTACAAGAGATAAAGAAAAAAAACACATTTCCCCAGCTGGTTTCAACAGATGAAGTAGAATACACATTTTTTTGGTTCCATAACCCAAGACAGTTCTGTAATAAAACCTATATCCAATAGAGTTTAACAGCTCTGATTTATCTTCAAGACTTTTAGCAACCTTGAATCTATAGTCAAGAAAAGGACTGTCGGTAGTCAGAATGTTCTATTATCTTGTCAAAAGCAGTTTTTCATATTTAAAAATATATTACTCTGGCATTTAGTGCAATGCATTCTTTCATTCATATTTTAAAATGTTGCAACAACTTCCTTGAAATTCTACACCATTGGATGCTTGTAAGCTTTCATATCTGTAACCTAAGCTGTTTCCTTTCATGTTTCGCATCTGAAAGCCCTGAGAATTCACATTCTATTTGGAGCTTATCTCATCTCTAAATCTCTGAGGAAAACTCATCTGGATATATCACTGCTAAATTTCCTAAGCCTCTCACTTCAGATCAAACTCTGTGGATTCCTTTAAATTCACAAAATTAGCCATCCATGTTAGAACTTTCTAAAAGCTAAATACAGTCAGCATTTTCTTTAGATCTCCAAATGCTTCTAGCAGCAAAAACATTGACAATAAGGGCAATTTTACTAAGCAGCTATTAGGAAATGTCTTGCCCACAGAAAAGTAATGAATTTTACCTAATTTTTATCAAAGGCATATTGCAAAAAATGAAATTTTACATAAGCTTAATATCTTATGTTTCTCTACAATCCTAAATGATGAAGGCCTTGTGACATGATCTTTAGATCTTGACATGAAAATTTCCCCCCCACCCCTAAAATATCACACATGCACATGTAATGAAAAAAGAAGCTTAAAATAATGTTTCATAAAGCACAACTATATGTTTAGCACCATGCTTGATATAATGCAAAAAATTAAAATGGAGCACAGCAACTCTAAACACACTGAAACAAATTGTTAAGATGAATTTAATACAACCATTTTGCTTGTTAGTCAAAAAATGCTTTTTCCTTCATTCGTTCTTCATCAGCTTTTGGTGCCTTTTCAAATCACATCCTAGGGAATCTTCTCTGTTCTCCCAAAGTTGAACTGTGAGTATGCCATTTACCACATGATCTTTCTCTGCTCACACTGATATGTTGTTCCTTCAAATTGCGCAACTATCCTTGGTTTACTACCCCATGACAATAAGCTGTTTTACTACAGAGATTGTCATTAGTTGACTTTTTTCATTTGCTTAGTGTTTTAGCTCCTTAAGGTGGATAAGGAAATCACAGATAGGAGAAGTTTCTCATTTTTTATAACTTTATAATAATAATTATTTTATAACCTGCACTGTAATAAATATGAGAAGGAGTTATTAATCTCAAGGAACTCCATGGCTATTTATAGGGTAAAATCTCTTAAATGACAGCTTTACATCACAGCATATACCTATGACTCAAAAACAAACATGTCTTGACAGAGCCAGAAATACTGTGGGTAACACTGGTGGTGGTTTTTTATTTGGCAATAATAACTACAGTGTATTCAGAAGCTTGATTAGACATAACATATTGTCCTATAAAAATAATATCCTCAGGATGGACAGAGAATGTCTGTCCTATTTTTAGTAAACCTACAGTACACTCATAGTTCATCTTTTGTCTATTTACATTTTTATCCATCTTTCCAGAGGCACGGTACCTGTAATAGATACTTTTTCATTTCATTGCGATATCTGCCAAGAGAGTGTGCATGTAGATGGTTGGTATGCAAATTATTTGAAAACCTTCCCTCTTTTCTGAATAAGCTCTCTCCTTTGAGACTTCATTGCCTCATTATTTCAGGTGCCTTACTTCTAGACAATAGTTGATTTGCGTAAGCCAAAAAATTTTACCTGAATAGATAAGATGTGAAAAAATAGATTTTATAAATTAATGCAGCTGTCAGTGATGCAGAATATATTCTACTGGGCATATGGAAACCCCATTAAGAACAGTTGTGACATCAAAATTCATTCAGCTCAACACTGCAGTCATGTTAGGTTTGCAACAGGCAAACAGTGATATCAACATCAATTCCTACATCAAGAACAACAACATACATATGGATAAATACAGACAATTACCTGATATTTATGACATCAGTTCAAACTCATAAAAATATATTATAGATTCCAGAAGCACTTTTACATTTTTGTGAAAGACGTAGATCTTTTGACTCAAGTTGTCTAGATCAGGTGCACGAATGAATTATTTGGAGCTTGGGGAAGGATGTACATTTGGCCAGTCCTGAGTTAAATTGCATAAAAGAGTCAAACGAAGCCTCCGTCAAGACTAAATTTACATTTGCATTTTAACTGAATTGTAAAATAACTACTGGTATGCCAAATTCCTACTCAAAGACTAATACACTTCCCTGATCTCTCTTTGAATCTCATCTGAAATATCATTTTACCATCAGTTCAGTTTATTAGATTGAGAAGAAAAGACTACACAGATCTTTCCCAACACTAAATGTGTTTCACTTTCCCAATCACTAAATGTGATTTTTTTGTCCCACCCCTATGAAAATGCCCCAGACATTGTACTAACCTGCCATACTGGGTTCTATAAACACTCTGAATTTTTCTTGTCTTGAGATATTTTAACCTGATTTTAAACCCTCATATTTTTCTTTTCTTTCAAACACATTGATATGAGGATTCAGAAAGACACTGGATAAATTAAAGTAACACAAGGAAAAAGGACTAAAAAAAATAGATTTTTTTCATTTGTTTGGGGGGTTTTTTAAGTATTTTTTCTTTTTTTTTTAGTTTTAACTCTGTTATTGAAGAGGTTTTTCCCAAGTTCATTCAAACTGAGTGTTGTAACTGGAAATCACATGTATTTTTCTTACTATTATCCTTTTTTAATATTTTGACTAAACTCTCTACACTTTAAGTAGACCATTAATACCTTATTATCTCCACAGATAAGCTTTCACTCCTTTTATCTAGACATAAATTGTCAATTTGAATATTCCTTATGATAATTTGGCCAAAGTAACACATACAAGATTTCCTATATTTGTTATTGACCTAAATAGACATGATAAACTGGATTTTCATAGTAAAATAACTGTAATGGAATACATCATTCATGTGTAAGAAAGTACTTCAAAATTATATTAGGAATAGACCCAGTAGCATGTTAAAAACTCAGTATAACTGCAAAGAAAAATACTGGATCATCTGAGTTAGTTTATTGACTCCTTGTATCATCTTCTCAAAACTGACCCAATGGCCACAACTGGAAGAGGCCAGTAGATTAACTGCTAGATTTGTCTTCTTGGAAAAATCCTCCCCTGACTGAGGAACTAGGTTAATTAGTGCAGATTAACTCCATGGAATTATTCATATACATCTACATTTTAAACATGCTTCATTTTAAATCAGGCTGACACTGTGCTCAATCCTAGAGCATCATCATACTTATGTTTTGGTTAGTTATCTCACACTGGAAACAATACAATCACATACTCCATGCAGAAGCATTTTCATATCTCATTTTGATAATTCAGTATTACTGTGGACAGGCCACATCCTATTCTTAGCATTTTTTTTTTCCGATTATATAATAGCTGTGCAATTCTGCCAGTTTTTCCATGACAAACTAACCACAGGCATCATTAGATCAGATATTACTTTCATTTTCATCTGCATACTACCTGAAGGTATATTAAAAATTACTTGAATCTATGCCAGATTCAAATAGTAACTCTAAGAAATCAAGATGATACAAAAATATTAATAACAATAGGTTTAATTGTAAAGATATATTTTTAATAATAAAGCCTGTCTGAATTGGTCACTCAGTAAAACCTTTGTTTAGTGCTAGCCTCAGCATCAAGAATAAATAGGAAAATTAAATTTCCCATTCCATTATGCAAGTAGAAATCTATAGCACTCACTATTTAAAGTAAAAAGATAGAAAGTATTTTTTGAATCACATTTCATCTTCCATTGAAAGCTGCATAGTCTGCATAACCAAAGTCACAAAACTCACTTTTTTTGCTGACTATGTGCTCAGTTATTCAGCAGACTCATAGCTTAGTTTTCCACAATTTCTAGGGAATTCTACCCCAGGAAGGGTGGAGGTGAAAAAAAAAATTCACATCTACATAATCTTAAAATATAATTTGCAAGAAACAAATACTGTATTGCCTTTTTTTTTTAATGTGAAAAAATGTGGAAGTAGTGCAATTATTTTGCAATGGGAGGGACAGAGTAAGTTTGCAATTACCTTCTAGAATATTAAAAAGTAATTAGTGAATTTTGACCTGACTGAACTACCAGAATTTTAAAGATCCTCATTCCTTTTTGTGAATCCACACTTCCTTTAAAACTACACATCTGGTTTTGAAGGCAAATTTAGTTTATAACAAATACACTATGCACACAAATCTTATTTCCCTTAGTATTCCCAATACAGACCTCAGAAAAACAAGAGAAACAAGAACTCAACTCAAGGTGATTTACAGCCCATATGAGAGAAGATAACTTCTTGGTTTAATAATATGAATTTGCAACTCCCCCCAAAAATTATATCAAAGTGACATATCATCAACAGTTGACAAAAATATTGTTAATTTGATTTTGTTTTATTAAGAGCATATTTGCTCCATATATTTAATAATAATTTCATGCTATTAAATTCCTCATTGACATCTAGACTCTTCTGTTAAAATCTAGCAGTAAATCAGATGAAGTGAAGAATGTTGCTACAGGATAGAGGCATGAAGGCAATTTGTCTTAAAAAGGGTATTCATAAAGTGTGGATCCTGAACTTTAGAGAAAACCTACTAAAGTCATATTTCAAATGCCATCTTGCATTAAAAAGGCAAAGAATTTATTGCAAATTATATCCCAAGATACGTTTGCTTTTCATGTTATTGTTGTCATTATTATTAACAGTAAAGCAATGCCAATATATTTATGTTCACTGTATAGCTCTATTAGAAAACATTTGGAAGCCTACATATTTTTGCTATTTGACTCAAAAACTGTCAGGAAATTTTTGTTTAATCTACACCAAAACTTTATTTCTTGTGTTTCAAAATAAATAATAACTTATGGTATCATTCTACTCTGGAAAACATTTTTTCAAAGTAATATTTTAGAGCTTGCTAGTTTCTCTTCTACATTAAATGTAGCCATACCTTGAAAATATTATTTGGCTTCTACCTTGTAGATTTCTGTTTCAATTTATAAAAAATCCACAATGTTAACATTGCTACATGCATACTCTAATAGGCGAACTGCTCTTGGTGGCTTCATCAGCAACTGAGAGCAGTTAGTTGTTGACAAGACTGCTGGAATGATGACAGTAATGGTTTCCAGAGTGGCCCTGCACAGGATGTGAAGACAACTCAGTTGCTATGAAGTTATTTTTAACATCTGAATATGCAAGCAATGTATCTAGGAAGAGAAAAAACAAATTAAGGAATCAGCCCTGGGGGGAAAAAAACTACATAAAAACATGCTGTATATGTTTTCAAATATAAAATTTATATTGAAATCATACATTATGATATACATTACAACAAGTCTGGGTAGTATATAAGAAGAATGTTTGCAAGATATTGAATAATTTTTGTTTTAATAATTATCCTCCTTAATACAAAACATCGTTAAAAGTACCAAAAATATTTTCTATGTAGGTTATTCTTGTTTTTCTTTTTTTCTTGACAGGGAAAAATTATAGTTTGAAAGGCAGCAGGGAACTACTGTTGCATGCTTATAATTGCCCTGAGGTTTGATTCCTTTTTAATACATTCTGAAAAGTCAGAATGTTGATCTGTGCTTCAATAAACCAATCCCATCCAAGAGTATATCTTGTCAAGGGAGCAGAGGCTTATTTTTCTTTTTTGAGTCTTCAGATCAACAAAGAGTCTTCAAACTTTAAGTTTCTTCATTTATAAAAGCTGACAGATCAGAAACCTTAAGCAGACTAACACCTATTTGAGAAGTACAACAAATAATATTCCAAAGAAGGGCTAGAATTATGGTAATTGATGAATGTAATTTTCCTCACTGGTTTAAATGTACAAACAAGGAAATCTTGTTCACAAAACACCAATGATTTCTGTACACTGAAAATTATAGTCAGAATAGCCAACAGCCAATTTTAATAATAACTGCTCATGATTATCTCATTACATATTTCCAAAGAGCTCTTCTCTTATAGAGGAGTGGCCCACAGCATTCCTTGCATGGTTGAAGGTAGCTGGATGCTGCTTGCGTGCACTGAGGAGTGCTAAGCAGAAGCACAACGTCTTGCAAGAGAATAGCAGATGGCAAATGCAGTCATTCAAAGGGCTCATGCAGAATGCCCCCATGCTGCTATAGCTAACTTGATAAGAAGATAATTATGTGTCCTGATTTTGGCATCTGTTTTCCTCAGCTTTTTCTGTTAGGTCACTCTAATCCAGGTCACAGCATGACAAGGTGTGGGCCGTGCCTCAGGCATTGAAAGAAACATTAAGTACTTGTTTAGCAAAGATTTAGAAAGTGGAAGACCCTTGTCACTAGCCTGGGTGCAGTAGGTGGAGGGCTTTGCTTCCACAGTTCATGTCCTGCCAGGGTCCTGGCTATGATTCCGGGTGCATGGAACTGAAATACAGCTCCTGCCACGTCGCAGTCTGATCCCACCCAGCCATGGGGCTGTCTGATGCTGATCCTCACCCACATGCTTCCATCCTGGCCTGGTTTCAGCCCATTCCCTCTGCTGCCCAGTTGTTTGTGTCTGACCCCAATTCCTCTCTCACTGACTTGGTCAGGAGCCCAGCACTGGCCTCAGCCTGCCTTGTCCCCAGGCAGGTGCCTTATGCCTTGGCTGGGGCTGCCTTAGGAAACCTGCCCTGCTCCCTGCAACTGTTCTGATCTCATTAGTCCTGTTTCCAAAAAATCAATTTATGTATATCTGTTCTGTCAGAAATTAGGAACATGTTTCTCAGAATAAGGATGTAAAAATTCACCTTATCTACTTTTGAAAATCTTATTTATTATATTGTGTTTGGAATAACTATGTTGGGAAGGATTATATAAATACAGAGTACAAGAAAATTCCAGATAAAAAATTCTGAATATTCTGATTTTATTATATATGCCTGAGAAAATCTAAAAATAAAATATAAATTTAGTCTTTATTGCTGGTCTTTATTTGAGGACAGACAAGAGACAAAATATAGCACTCTTCGAAAACAGATATTCAGAGTTTAAGCTATGGAAACAGAAATATGTTTATTAATGAAGAGCAAAAGACAGCAGGTTCTCTATGAACACCAGGCTAATGGGTACTAGGTTACAGCTGTGTAAGAGGCCAGTTTTCAGAAAGCAGTGAATCTACAATGCTTTTCTTTCTGTCTTTTTTTTTTTATAATTGTTCTTCATGTTTCCAAAAAATAACAGCCTAGAGAAGTGTATTTTACATTTTGCTGATCACCTAGTAAAAATTGGGCTTGTTTTGTTGGGGTTTCTTCTCTGTAGTAAAGGCTGTCCTGAAATATAGGTAATTTTAAATTTAAAAATCCAGAGTAGTATTTCCAAGAGGCAGTGAGAAACATGGAGCTGAAACTCAGACCAAACTGATCATTTCTTCTGCCCAGAGACAATGTCATATTAGAACTTTGTGCTGTATCTGGCTTTTATGAGAAGTATAAGATAGGAAAAAACCCCACATCATACAATGCTGAAACATAGGGACGACACTAATGTATGGAAGTACAGAAATACCATACACATGAAAATATTTTTATACAGTTCTTTATTTCATAGAGATGCTTTTTCAGAGTTGAGGGGTTTTTTTCCTCAAACAAAATTAGTTTATTTTCTGACTCTTCAACATAAAAACCACAAACCCCACAAACCAGGAAACAAACCCAAAGCAGAACATGTAATTCTAAATAATGCAATGTGACAATAAGGTTTCATGGCTAAAGCCTATGAATCCTATATTACATCTGAGCGCCTCCTGGGTGATAATGTGTCTTTGCTCATCATATAATTTAAATAACATGTGACATCTTTACACTTTGCCAAAGTTGCCCATCCCCTCATTTCTCATTGAAAGACATGCAGATCTTTGGAGGTGCCTTAAAGGCCTGATTATTTCCTGTGTAGAAAGAAATCAAGAGTTTTTTGGATATGTTTTATGCCTCATTTAATTCTGTGCTAAATATCTGTAGATTTTTAGTCAGGGTGAAAATTATGGAACCAGACCTGAAAGAGAAAAGGACTCTACCTTGTACTTTACAGCAGAGAAATATTAACTGAACTTTTTGGGGTGCATGACTAGGCTTCTTGTTTTGATGGCCAAATACAGATTCTACCAAATTTAGATTCCTTTGGAAAGCAGTAAATGAGAATTAAAATGATTTGGAAAAATATGGCAAAATAACAGTCAAGAAAATAATTTTAATTATTATTATTTAAACAAAAATGTTAAAACTACTCATGATTTTTGGTTAAATGTGCTCTTCAAAAATGTATGTCAGGGTAGATAATGCATTATTAGTAAAAAAGAACAGCAACAGTGTTAGCAGGAACCCTTTTGATTTGAAAATGTAGCCTATAGGCCACAGTTCTTTCTATTGTTGTCATTATTGCATACAATTGCCAGATAGCACAGAAATTAATTATAAGCATCATCCAGAGAAAAGTTTCTTACACATTTGAAGGAGGGTGTCTCAACCCTGGTAAAGATGATTTATTGAGCTTTTTGAAGATCCATAAATTGGTCTGTGCTCAAACCTGTTCTGTCTCCTGAAATTTTACTGTGCCAGCCAGGTTATTGTTAAATAGCCTGATGTTGATTATTGATTATGACATAAATGGAATTCCAAATTTGGGATTGAATTTATGAGGCACTATGAGATTGTTTATATTAACACAATAAGGTGTTATTGGCTAATTATGACATTCCACTGTTTAAATGAAGAAACAGTACTTGCATGGAATTTGTTAAATATATCTATGAGACTATATTTTTTCATTCATTAACTCAGTACAGTTGGTGTTTGAATTATATTTTTACTACAAGTTTTGAGATTTTGAATCACCTTTGCATGCTACAACTTCGTTTTCAATGTTCAGTACTGGTCACACATTTACCAAAACCTGGAATTTTCTTGGAAGCTTTACAGATCAGCTGATCTTTTAATGACTTAATATTTTTCAGGACAGAGCTTAGCATTGCTTTTGCTTGATGTCTCTTTTTCAAAGATCTTTCCTTCTCTCTGCCTGTCTTTTTATTATTTCATGTGAACCAAATGTAACCAAATATGAGCCAATACTTGAAATTCATTATAAGCTTTAATTCATTAGATGGGTGAATATTTAGATTGAAAATGTATATATCAGACTTCTTTCAGAGTTGTGCCTAGACTTTTAAATACCATTGGGAATTTTTTTAAACAAGTGAAAAATTAATCCAGGCAAAAAAATTCCTTCAGGCTAAATGAAGGAGCCATGCCACAATTGGCTTTTGTTTCTGTGGTGCTGCTATACTCCAAGTCACGCTGAAGTGACTGGACTCTGAACTTTACTGTTTCAAAATTGCCACAGTTTTGTCAGTTGGCTTTGTCTCTAGCACAATAAATGTTTTCTCTCGCCTTTTTTTTTTTTTTTTTTTTTTTTTTTTTTTTTTTTTAGGAAGGTAGACAAATATTTGTGGACACACTGCCAGTGTAGGGGGGTTGTTCTCATTCTGGTTCTTACTCTTTTTGTATCTTGTTTTTTCTTCTCCTCCCCTGTACCTCCTGCATATACAAAACACAGTAAAGAATGTGTTGCTAATTCTTCTGCTTTTTAATGTCTGTTTTTCTTCTTACTGAGTAGTTTTTACTGTCTTCCAAGGACTGCAGCAAGAACCAAAGGAACCATTCTAGAAATGTAGAACAATCCTCAAATAAATGTTTAAATAATTCATTTCAGCATTGAATTATCCAGGAATATATACTTAAAAGTACTTTCTAGATTAGTTTGTAGTTAATCTGTAGTCCAGCAAACCTGGTTAAGGCCAAAAGGTTATATATGTTAAGATAATCAGACTTTAGCCAAGAAAACTTTCAGAAAATATTACTCAATGTCTTTTTTTATTATTATAAGTTTAAGTTTTAAATACCTTGGACAAACTTTTACTTGAACTTCAAAATCTTACTTTCATTTCATGCTTATTGAAGTTATAACATTAGTAAGACTGATGTGCTGACTCCTGAGATCGCATATCATAAGATTTTAATGGCAGCTTGGCATATAAATTCTACTGCCAAACAGAGTAAATCATAGTTATATTCTAATCAGCCATGGTGAAGGACAACTCTTGTCCATGGTTAATTTAGATTTCTTCTTCCAATATTTTCAAACTGAGACTCATTATGTTGTAATTGAGTGTTATACTCATGGTGTTTCAGGGAAAAGCACACTGGTAAAGTATCTCAATTAACCAAGGAGTTCTGTCAGTGAGACCAAAAATAAACAGAAGAAATGGAAATGAAGGGCAAGTAGAGCCCACCATGGAATATGCAGTATGTCACCTTTTCAATATGTTAGAGGAAGGAAAGTATTCAGGGAATGATCTTTCCCTTATGATGATAAGGAATGTTCTGTTCTTGATGACACAGGGCATTTATTGGATCATTTATACAGGAAGTGAAAGCATGTGGCACAGAGAGAAAGACGAACTTCCGTCAAGGTAATCTAATTTTCAGTCTTACCCTGTTATTCAATACAGTACCATTGTGCAGCTTCAGGCTAGTGTCTGTGCTACGGCTATGAAATCACTTAGATTTGTTTTAGTCAAGCAACAGTGTCTTGGTTTGAAAGACAGGTATCTGCTAAGGAGGGGGCAGGACCTCCTTAGGAAATGTGGAATTCAAATCCCCTCCCTCCAAATTATTATAATTTAGGAAATTAAAGGGGCTTTCAGGCAGAGTTATGGGGATAGGGATAACAGTTCTTTACTAGTATTTATAACAATGCAAACAAACAATGACAATTACAGCAATAATACTAAACAGAACCAGGCAAGACCACAAGGACTTTGTTCTCACAAAGCTCGGGGCAGTTTGATCATGCTTGGGAGCACCAGCTGGAACGGTGGAAGAATCCCAGGCTGGTGGGTGAGAGCAGAAAACTCTGAGGTGGTGGCTGGAGGGGCAGGGATGTCCCAGCAGGGGAGGAGACACAGTGCTGCAGAAACCCTCAAAGCAGTGCCGAGGGAACAGCAGCGGCAGGACAGGGTTAGCCCCACAGGGCAGGAGAAGATGGACTCAGCTGTTCTGGAGCTCAGGAGCAGATGATGGTAGACTTTCTCTGGACCGGAGCCAGTGGAGAAAAGGAGAATCCTCCCACAGCAGCAGCCAGACCTGCCCTCTCCAATGCCAGGAGCAAGAGAGAGGAACTTCCCCCCACCCTGTCCTTTCCTTGCCTTGGTCAAGCGCCTGTAAACACCCAGCAATTAGTTCCCTAGCAACCCACCAGGAAAAAAAATCCACAAGCAAAAAAGAAACAAATCCAACACACAATAAACAGTTTAACAATTTTATTTTATTTGGTATTGTCACCTCACCATGTGATACTCATTTCCACTACTTAACTCTCTTGATATTATATCTTCCCAAACACAAGCATACTCTTGTGATATGGTTTCAAAAGAATTTATCACACATGAAAGTGCCCCATTATGTGTACAAGCTTTGGATCCCTCCATTGTCCTCTCTATGGTACTCCATTTTCAATTTCCTCTCAAGTCTTGGAGTTCCAGAAAAACTTCCTGTTCCTGAGAGACTCAAACTCATTAGAACACTTACTGATGGATTGAAAACCAGAGTTGGTGAGAGCATGTGAAGCTGTCAGCAAGTTCAAGGTCAGGAGACCATGTGTTTTGAAGCATAGTTTGTTTCATCTCTCTAGTCTAAGTTGAGACTGAAATATCAATATTCCATTTTATATTAAGGAAAATGAAAACCAATGAAATTATGAGAGAAATTACAAGTGTTTCTGTAAACCCTTATACATACACACAAAAAGGGACATACTGCTTTTTTTCTTATCCAATTTTTGACATTCTTGATGTTCTTTCTTTTGGCTCTTTTTTTTTCTTCTGAGATAATCAGTCGTTTTCAATAACAGGCTACTCCTTCCTTCCAGATCATTATTCTGTGAAGCACAATAGTTGTGCAATATGGCCATCATTAACCATAAAATTCTTGATTGTTATTTCTCTTCTTTAGTGTCTGCTTCAAAGAAACAATTATTTGCAATATTTGGAGAGTTTTATTTCTCCCATATCTTCCAGTGTTATCACAAATATTATTTAAATTTTAACATATTAGCTATGAGCTACTTTTTTAAAACTTGGGGGATAAAGAAAAATGGATTTAAAAAAAAAATATTAGCAGCATGCTGTTTTTAACATTCAGGCCTTCTTTCCTCTTTCAACATTTTGTTTTACTAGAGCCAGAACATAGAGAATGATGTGCAGGTCATCAAGTTTGCATGAGTTCCTGACACCTCAAATTGGGTTTTCTATTTTAGTAAAATTAAGTCCCATATTTTCTTATCTTGTGCCAATTGTTTTCTCAAGAGTTCAAGGTTTTCTTATGAGCATGACTTGGTTGATTATTTTGTAGCTACACATATATGTAAACTACTTGTGATCTCCCTTTTGCAACTTTTATTCTATCTCTTTATATCACTTACAGATAAATTTTCATTCGTATTTATGTTTATTTTTTCATTTTACAAAATAAAATAAAATAAAATGAAATGAAATGAAATGAAATGAAATGAAATAAAATAAAATAAAATAAAATAAAATAAAATAAAATAAAATAAA
>VZUI01058213.1:0-16784 GCA_013401135.1 Cettia cetti
GAAAGGAAAGGAAAGGAAAGGAAAGGAAAGGAAAGGAAAGGAAAGGAAAGGAAAGGAAAGGAAAGGAAAGGAAAGGAAGGCAAAGACAATTGGAAGTGGGTACACTTCATCTTTTATCAGGGGCAATGCTGGAGAGAGAATGGGGAAGGCCACAGTTAGCTTCAGATAACCTTCAGATGGCTTCAGTTGAAGTTTCAGGATCTACAAGCTGGGTTAGAGGGGTCAGCTAGATGATCATACTGGCAAACAGAAACTTGGAGAGTAATTTGAGAAGATGGACTGCATCTTCTTCAAACAATTAACTGAAATACAAGAAGATGAGGTAATTCAAACACAACCTAGATCTGGTGTAGTCTACTGGAATATCATCTATTTCTTGAAAATACGGCTTTCAGATGAAGTCAATCAGAATTTTATCATCCCCAAGGTAAAAAGTGGGAAAAACAGAGGAAGTTAGGAAAGGTTCTGTAAGTGTGCATAGAAAAAAATATATTGAAAAGTGATTAAGTACTTCAAAAATGTAATTTGATCTAAGAATTGGGTTTTTAACATGAAGCTCTGAATGTGGCACAACAATGTCATCTACTATGGTAATTTACTACTTCAATTATTTTAATATTGTGAGCCATCTCATTTGAGAGCTTCAGTTGACAAGAGGAAATTTCTATTCTGTGCACTAGGAAGAAGAGCAGGAATTTCTGTGTCTTTGTAAGGCAACTCATTTCATATGCATTTCAACATTTACTATTCAAATAATATTGAAGTAAAAATTAGCTCCCATTAATTAATGAGAAAGAAATGTTGACTGTATTTGAAGAACCTCTGCCCAGAAGGGAATTTAAACAAATTTCAAAACATGCATGAATAATCAGAAATCTATGTGTTAAAGTTAGCCATTGTAGCAGGGTTGTTTCTGCAGCTTTGTTGGCATCTTTATTCAGTAGTGTATAGATAGTACAGGTGTTAGAAGGTATCTGAATTAATTAATGTTGGGGTGCATAAGGATACTGGAGGGAAAAAAGATGTCTTGCCCCTTAGAAATTAAGGGGCAAGACATGTTTTGTGGAATTTTCTGATAGGGCAGGAATTTTCTGATAGGGCAGGAACATCTGATCCTTTTCAAGATCCAAATAAAAGTTGAGAGGGACACGTGTTGGTGGCTTCCAGGCAGTTTGAGTGTCCAATATTAGAGTAAAAGGTCTTCATAGTCAAGTACCTGGAAAAATTCATTAGTTTTCAAAAATTCAAGTACCTGGAAAAATTCATTAGTTTTCAAAATGTGATGTGAGGAAATAGTTTATATAACTTCATGTGGGTAAATTAGTATTAGGAACATATTACTATAAATTCTATTAGCAGTTTGATCATCAATGCCTGTCTGTGTTTTCTTAGCAGGTAATCAATATAAATATAAAATATGAATTTTCAATATAAATTGAAATTGCTTTCATTATATTTTGGGGCATGAGATTCAAGCAGAAGAGAGTAAGAATACACCACCAGTGTAATTTCCTGCTAGTTGTGGTCCTGAGGGCTTGTCTCTGGTAGATCTGATGAGGGGAGATAGTTAATTTGGTTTTCTGAAGTCTTTTTAGCTTAAAGTGCTTCATGCAGAGGGATATAATTTTCTGTTTCACTTTCATCAATAGCTTTTGTATTTGTATGTCAAAAGCAAGTAGTGGAAAGGAACTAAATAATTTAAAAAATAGAGCTTTCAAAAGTGATACTTTAAATGTTTTTTGAAAAATTTTGTCTTGCTCTTGCTCCTTCTTCCCCTTTAAGCACAAATACCCATGGAGCACTTTTCTATCACTGGAAAATACACAGAATATAGTGGTTACATATTTTTGAGGGCAGGAGGTTTGGGTCTTGCTGAGAGGAAGTGGGAAGTCCCAAGATGTTTCTTTTTCTTTCTTCCCTGGCTCATCTAGGGAATGTCAGCCATCTGAAGTGAACCCTGCATGCTCAGAAAGTAAAACATTTGCCAAAGTAGTTCTGCAGACTGTACAAATAAACTCTATGTGGCAGAAGGATGGCAGAGAAAATCTAAGACTGACGATATTTACTGTGACTTCCTTCAGTTTTGTAGCATTACTGAGACCCTTCTAAAAAGAAGAAATGCTTTATTTTTTTTTTTATGTGAAGACTCTGTTTTGCGTTGCTAAGGAATAAAGTGTGGGAAAGAGAAGGAGCAAGACACTGTTATTTATTTCATCCATCAGTGATCAATACTTTGAGGCAATAAGCAGATTCTCATATAGCTGTGCTCAGCATGTTGGAAAACAAATAGGACAAAGCCTCCCTTCCAGCACAAAAGACAGAAACCAGAGTAAGAGGAATAAAAAGAAATGTCTAGCCTGGCAATGTTACCAGAGTAAGAGAATCAGGAGAGGGAGATGATGGAGAACACAGGGAAAGACTTGGAAACTGAGTTATTAGTTGGGAATGTGTAGAGAGGCTTTTAATAGCATGTCTCTTTGGGTTTTTCCTTTCTGGATCATGTCATACCATTCATGGACAAGTCTGTGAGGAAAAATATCCTCCAACCTTTGTGGTTTACATGTGAATGGAGGCAGCTGGTGGGAGTCATGCCAGAGGTTGCTGTTCTGCTGTCCAAAACAATTGCCTCTGAACTGCTTGCAAGGATTGAGCAAAATGGAGCTGGTATTGCTTTGTGAAAAGTTTCTTTGAAAAAGGTGTTCTTGTGATTGTGGCATTGTGTGTCTTTCAAGCACATAATGTATCAATTTAGATCTTATTTAAAGACTGAAGAAATACTGATAGTATGCTATTAAGGGAAGTAGAATCAAAACAGCTATCTTCCAAAAAAACCCAGTATTTGATGGCTGTCCAAGTCTGTGGTGTGGGTTGCAGGTTGTGGGGTTGTATACTGTGTTCCCCCATCTAGATCAAGCTAATCAAATGATCTGCTTCTCATTCCTATTTGGAGGGTAATGTATTCAAGTAGCATTGGGATACACACTGTGTTTTGGCAAGGCCCTTTATTGTCTCCACCAGTGATTGCTAGGAAAAGTAGTTTATGTTGATGGTAGATTTTCAGTCTCATGCCCCCTGAGCTGTCTTCAGTTGATGAGCTAATTAATTGGTGGAGAAGGATGGTGCTGAGACCCTTGCTGCATAGCACCAGGAGCATCCTTAGATGCGGAGGTGAATTGGGTATGTAATCCTAAACAAACTGCTCATCGCTGGATCTGTGTCAACCCACAGCAGCTGCTGGTCTTGAACTTGGGAACATTTAGGCTTGATTGATTAACTACTAAAATGATCCTAGCAGTAGGGTTTGGATATATATTAAGCACCTGATAGGAGCACATTCTAAATGTACGCAGCTGCAAACTGGTGTCTGATCTGAGATGGACGGGATATACTCCAGATGAGGGTAAGTGAAGCGTCCTTTTCCCCATAACTGCACAGAGCAGTCACACTCATAGGCATTTGATAAACTTATGGTTGGAGCTGCAATATATAAAATCCTTTAAGATACCTGGTTGTCAGACTCCAAATGTCAGGGTGAAATGTGGAGGGTTGCAGTCTGTGTATGGGCATACCTTTGCATCCTTGGTTTCTGGGCATCTGTGCATTGTCAGCTGGGGCCACAGGTTCAGAAGCATTTGATGAACAGCAAGTTGAGATAATTCTTTATTCTTGTATTTCATTGCCACCATATTTGTACAGTGTTAGAAGGTACTTTTTCCCATTGAGAAGTTGTAATGGCAGCCAGCTGAATAAATTATTTCTTTGGCTGAAGAGGTAGAGGCTTTTGAACAGAAGTCCTGCCTTCAAACCTGGGAAGCAAATGTTCCATACATGCCAAGTGCATGTTGTTTGTGCTTTCCCTCTCAGATGTGGTAATTTAAAATGTAATCATGTGGAGGATTGTATTTATTTTACTCATGTGTTACTAATCTGTGTAATTTAACAGCAAGCAGGGACATAAACTTCATTAAGATCCAGATGATAAAAAAAAATGGCTAAGGTTCCTCCTCTCATTCTAATATTGAAAGCAAAAAGTGGCACTGGGATGCACAAAACTGTGATTACAAAAGCTGTTATTTTTTGCTGATTACTGCGTTATAACCTGGGGTGATGGAGCAGTGGTGTTAGAAATTGTCTTCCACTTCTGCAGTCTCTGTGCTTGTCTACTGTGTGTTTAGTTAGATTTGTTTGGTTTGTCTGCACCGGCACTTAGGATAAAAAAATCTTCCTTTGAATGACCAAATGTCTTTTGCCTGCTGGGAGCAGAGTGGTGAGTGCCTCTTCTGCAGCTGGGGCAGAAGTCAAAGAAGCCAGTTTGGTTTTTTAGGTCTTTATAAAAATGAGAAAAAAAAAAAAATGTTTTTTATGTACAACTCAGACTTCCTTTTTGGTGCCAGCTCTCATCCATTCAGAGAATTTATCAAAACTATGGTGTTTGATTTGGCAATATTTATTTGAATTTTTGATTCTTTTATACGTATTAAAATATTCTGATGTAGTGTTAATTTGAAGGAATTGGTAAAATTTCATTACGGCTGTTGTTATGAGATGATTGGGGAGGAGGAGTCAAAGAAACTAACGTTACCTGCCTGTTTCAATACTTGGATATTTTTAAGCTGACTCTTAAATTCCGTATATTTTTTGACAAAATGGTTCAATTACCTCAAAGCATCTCTGCACAACAACAGCTCAGTGTACAATATTTGTTATTGCAAATTCAATCCTCTAATGGCGGGGAAGTTCAAAGTGCACTTAGAGCTGTGCAGATTTACAGATGTGTTAATCTTTCATATGTATTTTTTGACTTGATTGATTTAGATGGGACGTCTAGATGCGAGTAAAGGAATAAACATATATACCTACATGTAGTAAAGCTTATTATGGTATAGACATACAATACCTGTAAATATCTAAGCTACCACCACTGGCAGAGAAGACTTTTAAAAAACATGCTAGCAGACATCAGTGTAGATATCAGGTTCTATTGGTTTAAGTCCCAGTTATAGAAATGTGTAGCTACCTGTGTTCTGTGCAAATGAATGCTTTAACTTTGGAGAGCAGGCTACATCACTTCTAAGGTGCAAATGTGTGCCTGTTTTGAAAAAAGTTACTCCTTATATTTAATAAGCAATGCCTGATACATAAAAAAACATTGCATTTTTTGTTTTTTAAATGAAATACTATTTTGGTTATTAAGCTGGGGTAAAAGGTACGTGAGAATGCAAATAAAAGGTAGTTGAAGTCAGTATGAAAATGAGGACATTTTAATTTGCTTTATGTTTGTAAGTACGGGAAATTATCTCATCATCAGTAAAAGAATGGAACGCAAAGGATTGAAGAGGCCTGGCAAGTTTGTGATGTGAGGGTAATTTATGGAAATAATAGGCTTAATTTTGTACAATTTTATGCCCTCTTATACTTGTTTTGAAGTCAGACTTGAAAATAACTGTAGCATCACAGGCCAAGACTGCCACCACCTCAGGGCACAAAGCTCACACCGAAGTGTGAAGCAGGTGAAGCCTGGGGCCTGAGAGTTTGGGTAACTGCTGCTGGGGTTAGGAACCAATCCCAGCAAGGGCACTTGGAGGTTTTTGACACAATTTCTCTTGATGTTGACAGCTTTTTTGAAGTTGGCCCCTCAGTCTTGTGGGAAGTCTCTGAGGCTGAGGGCTTTAAGACTGGTTTGGATATTTCAGGTGTCAAACTATTTGTATGCATCTGGTTCCACATTTGGGTAATGACTTTACAGAGCTCGAAATGTATTAACTACAAGCATGTATTTAAAGCTGCAAAGAGGTAAACCCAAAACCCCCTCAACTTGGTTACATCTGTGTTTTTCTCTTTTTTGTACAGATAGATAAGGCTGAAGCTAAGCAATGCCACTATGTCTAGTGGTTGTCGAGTGTAGTATATACTTTGAGGAAATTCTTTAGTCCAACCAGTTGAAGATTTCTAGCTCTGGAAGTAAGGCTTTTAGCTGTTGCATCTGACTTCCATAACTTAATATTTTTTAACTTGTGTGGGCAAGAATGTTTCATATGCTTTCTGGTTTACTACAGCAGCTTTTTTACTGTATAAATACATTTAAAAATTTTCTGGCAGTTACTTTTTTTGGAAGAGTGAAAAAATTTTTAAAATGCATCACAGTTTAATGAATCAGTATGTTTAAAGAACTGTAGTATGGAAAACAGATACTAAGTTGTATGTATTTGTTGTAAGTAAAGGCTATTCAAATGAACTGGGATGGTATTTCTTGTATACCAGTTATTGCCAGGAGTCAGTGATTTGTTTTGTTGCATTACTATAGTGTGGTAAGATAGATTTTGCATGAGATTAACATTTTTTTATAACATTGTTTTTCTTATTGTCAGAGTAGAACCCTGAAAATAGGTGTCATGCATGTATTTGATTGACTGGGTGTGAGTTCAAAATTAATTCAACCTTACACTGTGACTAAGGAAGCTGAAAAATTCTTGTGAACAACATCCAGTGATTTAATTACTTAAGTATGGCCTTTTGATGTTTGAAACTGTGACATGCACTGGGGTATTTTAAGTGGTAGGAACTGCCTTTAGAAAAAGAGGAATTAACCATAGAAATCTCTTATTGAAAATGAATGCTTTTGTGTCTGCCATATAAAATAGTTGTAGTCTCTGGAGTATTTCTTTCTTCTTGCTTATATCCCCTTTGGATTTAAAGTGTTGTCATGGCAGTAATTTGTAGGCAAAAGAGACATTTTTCTTCTATAGAATATATATTTTTTGTACATTCTGTTCTTGATGGTGGAAGTCTCCCCAAGGGAAAAAAAAAAAAGATGATTTGAAGAACGAAGTACAGAATGAGTTAAAGCATTTGACAACCTGTTGGATTAAGCTGGTTTTGGCAGGTTTAGTCATATGGCATTTGATGACCAGACTTTTGATTAGTCATGGTGTTTCATTGAAGTCTCTTTGAGAAGGACATCAACATTGTACAGTGTGGTGATTTGACCTTGGCTGGACACCATGCACTCTATCACACCCATCTTCAGCAGGATGGGGGAGAGAGAAAATAAGACAGAAAAAATGTGAAGATGAAGATAAAGGCAATTTAATAGGGTAAAGGTCACATGCATGGAAGTAAAGGAAAAGAGAAGACTTTATTCCCTACTTCCCATGTGCAGATGATGTCCATACATTTCCCAGGAAGCAGGGTTTCAGTGCACCTAGCAGTTGCTCTGGAAGACAAACATCCTAATGACAAACGCCCACCCCCTTCTCTTCCTTTCTTTTAGGTTTTATTGCTGAGCAGATGCCATATGACATGGAATATCCCTGTGGTCAGTTGGGGTCAGCTGTCCTGGCTGTGTCCCTCCCAACTTCTTGCCCACTCCCAGCCCCCTCTAGGAGGCAGATTGTTGGAGAGGCAGCGGGGATGCTGTGTGAGCGCTGAAAACACGAGTGTTCATCAACACCTCGCTGTCTACTGACACAAAGCACAGCACTATGAGGGCTGCTATGGGGAAAATGGGCTCCATCCCAGCCAGACCCAATATACCTGGCTTTGGACTCTGCAAACTTCCTAGCCATTAGGATCTCTGGAGTTGTTTCCCAAAAACAAAACATTGTTGCCTGAAGCATTACCCTAGAGAACCTGATTGATTATGTCTTGGACAGTGTATACTCTTTGGCAGGTTAAAAATTGTCTGGAAGTCTGGGCCTAGAGAATGGTGGTGGATGCTGCTATCTCCATTTGGTGGCTGGTCACTAGTGGGGTTCCCCAAGGTTCAGTATTGGGGCCAGTCCTGTTTAATATCTTTATTGATGATCTGGACCAGGGGATCAGTAAATGGTGCAGATGACACCAAGCTGTGTGGAAGTTTTGATCTGCTGGAGGGTAGGAAGGCTCTGCAGAGGGATCTGGCAAGCTAGATTGATAGGCCAATGCTAGTGGTATGAGGTCATATACATAAAGGCAAAGTACCAGGTGTTTCATGTGAGCCACAATAACCCCCTGCACACTACAGGCTTGGGAATCAGTGGCTGGAAAGCTGCCTAGTAGAAAAGGACCTTGAGGTGCTTGTCAGCAGATGGCTGAACCTGAGCCAGCGTGTACCCAGGTGGCCAAGAAGGCCAAAGGCATCCTGGCCTGTGTCAGCAATAGTGTGGCCAGCAGGACCAGGGCAGTGAGTGTCCCCCTGTACTCAGCACTGGTGAGGCTGCACCTCAAATACTGACCTCAGTTCTGGGACATTGACATGATATCCAGAGATGGGCAACTAAGCTGGGAGAGGGTCTGGAGTGCAAGTCTGATGAGGAGCAGCTGAGGCAGCTAGGAGTGTTTAGCCTGGAGAACAGGAAGCTCAGAGAAGAAGTTATTGCTTTCTACAACTACCTGAAAGAGGTTGTGGCCAGGTGCGGATGAGCCTCTTATCCCAGGTAACAAGTGGGCAGGATGAGAGGAAATAACCTCAAGTTGCACCATGGGAGGCTTAGATTGGTTATTAGGAAAAATTCTTCAGATGAAAGTGCTGTCAAGCATTGGAACAGGTTGCCCAAGGAAGTAGTTGAATCACCACCCCTGAAGGTACTTAAAAGATGCAAAAAAAGTAAATGTAAAAAAAAAAAAAAGACATAAAAAAGACTTAAAAGTGTAGATGCAATTAATGCCTGGGGACATGGTTTAGTGGTTGGCCTTGGTAGTCTTAGATTACAGTTGGAATGGATGGTCCTAAAAGTTCTTTTCCAACCAAATGATTCCATGATTAGATGATTCTATAGCATAGTTTATGCAGTAAAGATTTAGCCAAGCTCACTTCAGGTTTTTTTTTATACTGAAAATTTTCATGTTGAGTATCCCCTTTTTGAAAGGGCTTCTTTGCATTAAATTTAATTCTCACAACTTCATTCATGCTCTGTTACATTAGGTGTTTTAATGCATTAAAATTCACTAAGACAGCTGGATAATAAAGAGAGTATGTCAGAAGAAAATTTAAAAGGCTGTTTCTTATTCTATTCTTAATCTGGTTTAAAACAAGCTGAAACAGTTCTTTCAATGGATCAACTTTGACTTGTACTGGGCTTCTTCAGTGCAGTAGAATAGTCTATTGTGGGAGAAGTTAAGTGACTTCAGGTTTGAGGATATTACATTAAAATGTGGGCAAGCAAATGAATTCTCTTTGATTTTTATTTCTGTGGTAGTTTAACAGTGGCTGGAAATTAAACTCCAAATAAGGCAGTCCTCTTTCTCCTGCCCCTTCTGATAAGAGAGGGACAAAGGCAGAGAATATGGGTTGAGATAACAATTTTCTGGGAGCACAAAGCAGTGGAATAAGAAATGCCCTGTAGAAGAGGCAATATTAAGAACAAAAGTGTGCAAAAGAGAAGGTGCTTTATACACAGAAGATGTTCACCACCTCAGCTTAGTTCCATGTGGTAGCCGGGACACAGACAAGATTGTGGCCAATTCCTGTGGCTGACTCTCCCTGTGCCTGAGCCCAAGACAACAGAAAACAACGACAGACATATCCCCAAAAGTGAGACTGTCCACATCTCACCATGCCACCACTTTGGATGCTGGACTTGATTCCACACAGCTGTTTCTGGGACCAGCGTGGCTGCTTTTGGCCACTCTGCCTGGCTGTGCTTGGCTCCCTTCAGCTGGGGTTGGCTCCCTTCCATCAGGTTGGGCTCAGCTGGGCTCAGGCTGACCTCCACCCCTTGGTTCCAGGCGGTGCTTCCCGCACCAGCGCCTCTTCCCAGCACGCGGTGGAGCCGTGTCTCAGAGGAACGGGCGCAGGATGGCATCGTTGGCTGAGGATGGAGTCACAGGGCAGATCCTGACCACCTGTCTGCTGCAGAGAAGGAGGCAAAAGGGTGCACTTCCAGGGCTGTGTTCAGCTTGCCTTTCCCCTGAAACCAAGCCCCCGGTGCGGATGTGGGTGGTATAAAACAGCAATGTAGCCATGCCCACACAGTGCTGAGCTCTGCCCCCTCTCTGCAGACAAGACACTTTCTTATATTGAAGGCTCCTCCTGAAATGAGACTGTCATTGCTTAACTTTAAAGTAGATCATTGCTCAAAAGCCAATGCTTCTGTTAACTCTGTTGCCCAAAAAGAACATTAGCTTCTGTTTTACAAATTGTCTTGAAGTTGTCAGTTTCATTTATAAAGCTGTTCCTTCAATGCTTAGCACCAGCAAGAGGCTAAAGGTAAAATCCACCTCTCTGTCTGCGTTCAATACAGGAAAATCAAGTTCAGCAAATATTTGAAGACCATTGTACGTGGTGTGTGAAACCAGAAGAAGTAGATCAATACTAAGCAAGCTGTTTCCTACAAATATTTATACAAATAGAATTGAAGTGGATGTGGAATAATTTATTCTTTATGTAGGATCAGGGAGAATTTGCTGCCTACACAGTAATTCTGAGAAGTGAATACTGCAGCTGAATAAAGGATTTCAAAATTGTAAAGGAAATGGGAACCTCAAAATTATTTTTTTCTCTGTGATATATTGGGAAGTATAAAGATGTCCAACTCCAAACTATTATGTTGCTGAGCACAGTAACTCATGATCAATAAATCTCCCCTTGCCACCAAGCTCCCTTGACCCTGGTAGGAGCCAACAGCTGGATTCTAAATGGTTTTGTACAAACTGGAAAACTAGAAAAGCCTAATTTCCTCTAATGGTCACTCTGGGCATAGGATTGTGCTGTAAAATTGTGATTAGTGGAGATCTGAAAGGGCTCTGCTGGTCCCTTTCTATTCAAGTGGAAAAAAATCTTTCTCCTTCCCTGTTGGTGCTTTTTTTTTTAATTTTGTACAAAGCATTTTTGACATGACAAAATATAATATACTTGCAATGGTTGGTAATTGTTTTTTAAAGAATATTTTAGAGTTACAGTGAGCCTAAATGCTTTTGAACATATTTGTTTCCAGTAGTTGTGTCCCACCCAAAGCTGATTCCAGAACTTTGCTCTGAGAGTCTCTACTGCCTGTTGTACCACATTATACACAACATTCAAGTTGTAAGAGAAGATAAAACAGCTGTTTCATTAATTAAGTACCTTCTCTTGCCTGTGTATGCAAAATAAATTTTAGCAGTACACTCAAAGTTTAGATAAAATGGATGCATGAAAAACTGTCTTACTGTGAATGAAGTATATATTGATGCAGCAGATATTTGTAGTATCTTTTAGTTTAACTTGCTTCACTCGATTAAAATATGCCTTCTAACACAAGATTTGCCAGTATATTTTTCATTTACTTTGGGTTTTTTCCAGTTTTGTAAAACAACGCAGCATTCTTCCTCTGCCAGCAAAATGTGTGTTATCTATTGCTTCATGAAATGGAAGCAGGTTGAGATCTCATAATAAACAGCTCCAATTATTTATTAAATTATTTTAGGTAACTGCAGATGATTTATTTAATATAGCATATACCTTGTAATGAATTAAAGTGAATGAACCAATAAGTCTTATGTGCATCTTCTTGTTCTATTTCTGTCTTCCCATCCTTTCATCCCCACACAAATCTTAATTCTCTCACTCCCCTTTCAAAATGCCCTTTGTTTCCTTCTCTCTCTCTGCACATCTGGTTGTCCTGCTCTTCCCCCTTCCCCCCTCCAGCGTGATAGTCTCATTTTTAAAGCTTTGTTCTGCAAAGTACATAATTAAGCAGTAAGACATGACAGGGCATGAATATCGTTGTATTAATTGAGGAGAGAGAGAGAGGGAAACTGAAAGAAAACTACAGAGAAACAATACCAGCTGGCACTCCATGGGTGTATAATTTGCAATTCATTTAGAAGAAAGCTTGTCCATGGGGTGGAATTTTCATTGGAAAGTGATGGCCAAGCCCATGTACTAAATGGGTGCTTCTCAGACAGGAGATTTGCTTTGCACTTGGGGCAGCACGATGGCCTGCAGCTCCCGCTCTTTAGACCTGCTCTGATCTCTGCTGCTGGCCTTTTGTGACCCAGGGGCCTCTGCAGCCAAAAATCTATTAACAGATCCACAGAGATGGATGGCTCTTTTTGATGGCTATTGCAGTGCAAGTGACATTTTTCTGCTGAGAAGTAGGTGTTAATATTATCATTCTGTACTTAGCTAAAGTGACTGTAACATCTGTCCAGTGCTTGTAATTGTAACAGCCATTTTCACTTGAAAATGGACAAAGAAAATACTAATGGAATGGTTGGCAAGGGCCTGCAAGTGTGAAGTCTCTACTGCCTATCTCTATGTCCAAGTGGTGTGCAGTAAACTTTGAGGAAGAAGAAACAGGGCAAATAAAAACTCTTTCCCATAAGAAAAGAACCAGCTGGTAGCAGTCACAGTTGGGAGAGCTGGGCGAAGTAACTGTGTGCACAGGGCAGCCAGCCCACTGTGTTAAAACAGGAACTGCTTTTTAATTTTCTGTAAATTTGGTGATGTTTTAGTAATTTATACACACCAGAGTGGAAAAATTAAAGCTGTAGTGATGAGTGCATTTGGGCTGGGTCAGATTGAAAGCTTGAAAAAGAAAATTTTTTTTATGAATTCCAATTCAATCTCTTTCCTGGATTATGCAGAGTTGCATTTCAAATGCAATTCTGAGTTGAAGTGAAGCTATAGAACATGCTTACAGATACTTGAAACAACAAGGCTTCTGCATGTAGATGTAATTGAGAATTAAACATGTAGTTTAACTTTATCATCTGTGTGTGTGTTTCTGAGCATAATGATACATCACTGTCCTAGCCTGTTACAGTACAAAATGCTAAGGATCAGAGATGCACTTTATGACAACTAATAAAGTACAGAACATTTTGTCTGTTTTCTCAGACTTTCATTCCTCCCAGCTAGTGACTGGCTTCCAAAAAATGCCTAGGCATTGGTCATGAGTGGTTCAAGAAATACAGAGACGTTATTCAAAAAAATCACATGAAAAATTGCTTTCTCTTCTGTCCTTATTTTTAAGTCTGATGTAAGACATGAAAATATTTAGGTGATCCTGGTTTTTTTCTTGGGGGCACCATCTTTCCATTCATAAATGAAGTAGTGGGCAAATATGCAGTGCTAAATGTAGTTTTATGACACGGATGCTGTGTAGCATGGTTACACACATATGACTTTGCATCATATATGAAACTAATATATTTATATATGATTGGCAAAGCTCTGGCCACTAGTTTTAATGATGAACAGCTTTTTCATTTGAGAAACTAATTTTTAATGTGTGGGTTTTTTAAAAACAAGTTTTGACACTGAAGCATCAGAATGATAGTAGGACCAAAATTCTTGTGGGCAGTTGTGTTGTTCAGAAGAGATTCCAGATAAAACATTCCAGATTCTTCTTAGTAATTTTCCGAGGCCAGAATAGGAACTGGGACCCACTTTGCTTTCATGCCTTTTTTCCTGGCTGCTCAAAAAGACAGCCTTGTTCTAATTTTATCTTTAAAATATACAATTCTGTTAACGCCATTCATCCTGTAGACCACCTTACTTCACACAGTGATTTTGACCTTCCAGAATTCCCTCCATTATAATGATTTATTTTTATTTTGCCTTCTCTCTTGGAAGGAGAGGCAATACTTTAATCTTCCATGCCAAGGTCTGGTGGCTGCAGCTTGTGTGCTCCAAGGTGTATGTGTTTGCAGTTGATGTACCTGCTTTTGTTCCTCATGAGCTGGGCTGCTTTCACTTTTTGGGTCTGTAGAGGCCAGCAGTTGGCATCTGTGAGCTGAAGGTACTGAGACTTGAACATGGTTATAGCATGGGCAGAACCTGAATCTGCTTTGAAAACTGTTGAAGTAATGTTAATTTTTTCATTCTGTTTTATACTAGAGCAGCTTTGAGAGGATTATCTTGGTCTCTTGGGAGAAATTCCATCATGAAGATAAATGAATAAATAGTGAAAACTCATTGAGTGATGCTACAGTAAAAAAAAAGAACTTAGACTATTTCTTGTATCTTATTTTCCTGAAGATGTTGAAATTCAGGAAACAATGGGGAAGGGAAAAAACATTTTTTCACTACATTTTATGGTGTTTCTGCTGCCTGGATTCTATCACTGTTGCTTTTTGGACTACCTTTCTTCCCTATTTGCATCCAAATTGAGATAGATCCGTCTGAAACAGGGCAATTAAAAAAATTTAATACTTACTTTCTTCCCCCTGAGATTTAACTATGCCCAAGCACCATTAAAGGAATGGATATTATGGATTTTGACTGAAATGTCATGGAAGAAGAGTGGGAACAAGATGCATTCAGCTGGTTTTGTGACTTCTGATGCATGATAAAGTTGCAGAGCCCTGTGTATCAATCTGTCTTGCAACTAAGTGTATTTAAACCTTGGGAGGTTCTTATTTTTTTTGTCCCAATGCTTCCAGTTCCCCCTTAAAACTTTGTTTTTCACCATCCTTAGGTGAGGATACCTTATTATCCTCACCTGAATAAAGGAGTGTCAGACATCTTCAGAGTCAGTGTGACTGTAAGTAACTGCAAATCAAATTGTTAGACATTTGTCTTCAACTTCTTGTTTCTCATGTCCTCCTTTTCTTCCAGTGCTTTCCTGCATGGTAACAGATGCTGTTTGATTCTGTCATGTTTTCTATGTTTTGTCTCACCTATTCTGAATTTCTATAAGAATTCTAAAATTCTGCTTCATTTTCCCTTTACATTTTAAGTGTTGTATCTCAGGCTTCAGGCTTTGCAGCTTCTTTTTTATAGTAGAATATTAAAATATCTCGTCAGTTTAATATAGTCTTGGCTTGCATCAAGAAGGTTCCTGTCCAGATTTCCAAACTGAGAGTTACAGGTAGCTTGCTCTTGTCTTTGACTGCAAGAAAAAACCCACATTCTTACTCTGTTTTTGTTGTATCCTTGTTGCCATAAGAATAGTTTCTTGTGTGTTATATTGGCAATATTTTGGTTTTTCAGATGTTAATGATAATGGAAGTTTTTTCTGCCCACTTTAATCCACGATTCATTTAATTATATATTTTTACCTCATTATGTTAATATATTTAGTGTGGTTTGTATATATATATATTTATTTATTCCATAATAAGAATGTACTTTTTGTATGAGAACTTGATCTTTATTGAAGCCATGAAGTCAAGAAACCCATACACCAAATGTTTATGTTAGTAGCAAAATTGCTAGAATGGGTCATTTTGTTGCAGTATTCTTTAGTTTATGGAAGATAATTGGTAAACAAGAAGGATTTTGGAGACCACTAGTTAAGAATGAAATATTACTGGAACTTCAAAGATCTGTGGCAAGTTATGGAAAATTTGTTGCATTGGGATGGATATGGAAGGGTAACTGTTCAAAATAGTAAAAAAAAGTTTGAAGTTGAAAATGAAAAAAACCATAAAGTCAACGTGAATGCTACAGCTGAGAGAATTCTTACCTGTTTAATAATAGTATTTTCCCAAATTATTGGGTTTGGAAGTGCCAGTGCAGCATTGACCAAAGTTAACAGGCAATTGCTGCATGGTGGATCTATTGCCAAGTCTGCCTCTAACTCCAACGTGCTGCCTTGCAATAGGAAAATAGATTATGGGAATACAGTTATGGCAGAAAGCCTAATTCAGGTAAGAAATACAGCCCATGGAAGTATGAATTGGAAAAAGAAAATGTGGGTAGAACACAACCTTGTCCTTTGTAAACAGAAGTAGTTTTTGAGTGAAAACTGGAAAGGCTTTAATGTTCTTGATTATTTTATACTGAAAAATCAGCTTCTTTTTCATAAGAGCAGAATAATTTAGAAAAGCTGGTGCAACCACTTTTCATTAAAAAAGGATTTTGCTGGAATTGGTTTTTTTTTGTGTTTGTGTGTGCATGTGTTTTGGGGGTGGAGGGATGTTGACTGATGTTGTCTCTGGTGTGGCTTTTTTCCCAATCACCAAGGAAAAGTAATGGTGTTTTAAAGTCAGTTTTGCTTTCCAAGATGTTTAAGGATGAATACAGATGCTTCCCAACCAGTGGAAGAAACTGAAAAGTCTTGCAAGTCTTTAAAGCTGTAAACTATTCTCTGTGCATGTAATTTCACAGTAATATAGTGGGCAGAAATTTATGCTTGATCTCAGCTGGTTGTCTGTGCCCTGGAGCATGAAGACTGAGGTGAGGTTCTTGCAATTTTAAGTCTAGTTACAGAGGCTATTAATCATTATCTTCAGTCCCTTCTTGGATACTGCTAAGCTCTTTGTTCAATATGTTCTGAGCTATTGAACCTCACAGGTCAATTACACAGTGTTTATAAAACTAATTCTAGATTTTGACCAGCAATGAAAACATAACCCTTGGTGGGACCAGCTATTGCTTTTAAGTCGACTGTTGTTTTCTCTGTTACATAGGTGAGTGGGAAAAACCCAACAAACTGATAAAATATTCAGATTTCATAGAGAGGGAAAGGCAGCTAAGTGCAGAGGATCTTTGGAAATTTCTGTAACCCTCTCTTTGTTTCTGTTCAGGTTTTTCAATGGTAATTTTGGGGTTAGTGTTAATCCTTAGCAGTCTGTTGTCCTCCCATGTCTCAATGGGCAGTTTACTCCAGTGGATGGATGTCTGCTGCTATTGCAGTGCTGGGATTTTATTCCCTCCATCTGGAGTAGGGTGATGCTCAGCATGTTTAGGTAGTGTGAAATTTCATTCTTCACTCCCAAACAAGTGGGGGGTCTGCCCAGATAGAGATCTGGGACATGATTCCTCTGGGTTTTTTTTCTTTATTTATTTTTTCTTCAAATCACTGATAATTTCATTAGCCTGATTCTGGTGATATACTATAAAAAAATAAGAAACACCGCCCCCCCCCCCCCCCCCCCCC
>VZUI01058214.1:0-37999 GCA_013401135.1 Cettia cetti
TTACACTACTTTTTACTACCCTTTGTGGCTTGTAATTCCTCTCTCAGTGTTGGAAGTTTTGCCCATGGACTAAAGTCGAAACCATTGTCCTTCTGGGCTGTGTACCAGGGTCTCCAACCCCCCTGTACAGATCCCAGACCCCCCTGTACAGGTCTCTGTCAGTCCAGGGTATTCAAAGCAATGCCCTGGACCCCAACACTAAAAAAATCTTTAAAAACCTCAAAAAAAACCCTCTAAAATATGCAAGACCTTCAGAAACCTCTAAAAACCTCTCCCGCCCCAAAACCCTCTAAAAACTTCCAAGACTTTCAAAAACCAAAAAACCTCCAAATATCCTCTAAAAATTTCCAAGACCTTCAAAAACCTAAAAACTTAAAAAACCTTTAAAAACCTCCAAAAACCTTTAAAAATTTCCAAGACCTCCAAACCCCCCCAAAACTCCAAAAACCTCCAAAAACCTCTAAAAAAACCTCTAAAATGTTCCAAGACCTTAAAAACCCCTCTTTATCTCCAAAAAAATGAATCCCTCATTAATTTGTAAAACTGCATCAATGCTTTTTTTTTTTAAGCAGCCCCCTTTTCCCCTTAATTTTTCTAAAAGAATGTACTATCCTCAAAAGTATGCACATAATCAGAAAACATCTTCTACTTTTTCAAAGGCACATTCTAACATTCTTTTCTGTGTAAGACTTTTCTACAAACCATTAAGGTATTTTCCCTCTTCTTCTAAGCGGATCCTACTCTGTCAAACTTTTACAACCCTTCTTGGTACAACCCCATTCCTAACAACATCTGCAGATCTTTTCCCAACATACTGAAACCCAGTTCTGGGATTAACAAAACATTACCTATCCATCTTTTGGTGTCTCTGCTAATTACTACATCTTTCACAACAGGAACTTCAAACTTTTTGTCTTCCACTGTTACTATTTCCAAAACATCACCACTTACTTCACATTCCCGTGGTTCTTCTATGATGAAGAATCTCTCTGCCTTAAGATCAATTAAAAATTGAAATACTTCCTCTTTAGGACCCACTTTTAAAGTTACTAAAGGTTTTATATGATACTTATTTATTGGAAAATAAACTCTTTGTTCTTTCCCGTGATGTAACTGTACTGGAATTGTACTCGGTCCTTCTTTCCCATTTTTACAACTCGAATCAAGATAGTTCTGGACTCCGATTAGGCTCCCCATATCATAAAGAAGGGCATTTACAGCAGATAGGAGAGCAGAATCAGTCTCATAGATTAATTCCTCCCAGGAAAAGAGGGGGAAAGTGGAAGTTAATGTGGAGTTTTGACTGAAACGCGAGTCCTCCAGGTTGGGGGGTGGGGGGTAGTGTAGGCAGGGTCCGGGGCTGGAATTGCCTCAAGGACAGGGCAGGGGTCGTCCTCTGGGGCATCTAGTGACATTGCCGCGGCCTATGCGGTCACAACCGATGGGTTCTGCAGAGTGGCAGCGGCGCTTCCCACGGCAGGGCCGAGGCGGCCCTGTCCGTCGGCAGCCGCGGATGCAGCATAAGCAGGGGTGGCCAGGGCTGCAGGGAGGTCCGGCACAGACACCGCGGGCATAAATTGCCGCACAGCGGGAAAGGTGGGCGGCACGGGCAGCGTTGGTGCGGGCAGCAGCAGCGCAGGCAAGGGTGGGACAGCTGCGGGCAGCATAGCCGCAGGCAGCGCAGCGACCCCGAGTATGGGCGGCGCAGGCTGCAATGGCCGCCCGGGGGCTGCGGACAACACTTCCAAGAGATTCCAGCCCCTCTTCCCCTTTTTCTGCGAGCCTGATTCTTCAGCTTTTTGTCCTATTTGTTCAGAATTCCACCCTGGCTTGTGGTTTCCTTCTCCAGTCCATTCTCCCTGCCACCCAAACATCTTTCACCCCTTGTTCTCGAACACTTCAACAATTTACTTCTCTAGCACAAATAAACTTCACAATAAGCACACCTCTCATTCACACACACCTCTACTCACAAAAAGACAACATAAAAAGATTGGTACCTTTGAAATTATTTGTTAATATTTATCCATGGGTATATATATATATACACCCATGGATATGGGTATATATATTGTTAGCCAATCCCAGATACTTTTGGATTATTACACTTTTAAGCCTCAATGTTTTTACTCTCAACCCAGCAGCTTTTTTCTAAAGCCCAGGCTTTCTTGAGCTTGACACTCTCAACCCAGCAGCTTTTCAAAACCCAAATTTCCAGGTTTCTTGGATTTTTAACCCTCAACGCAGCAGCTTCTAAGCCCAAATTTCTTGGGTTCTTAGGCCGTCAATTCAGCAGCTTATTAAGCCCAAGTTTCTTGGATTTTTATATACTCAATCTGGCAAAAATAAATTTAAAAAAATAGCCCCCTCTCCCCTTTCTTTTTATCCTGTTTTTCAGTGGATTGTACTGGGAACACTTAGCTCCCTTCCTTAAAAGGGGTTCAACCCCTTCCCCTGGGTCCCTGTCCCAGCCCAGGGGTCTCTTCACAATCCCCTTTTTCCCTGGGATCCCATCCCAGCCCGGGGGTCTCTCCACAACCCCCTTTAACCCGCTCCCCTAAGAAATACTCACAAATCCTTTTTCTTTCTCAGGTCTTCATGCACAAGATTTTTATGGAGCAAAAAAAAATACCATGGTGCCTTAGGGAGCTTTTTCCTTGGCTTTACTCTACTGTCTCCTTTCTTGTCTTCTTGGGTATTTACCTGCAATCTCCAATTCCCACAAGAAGAAGCAAAGAAAGGCCTCAAAAAATCAGGCGGGGGCACCCTCCTGGCTTCGGATCTCCTGGGGTTTTTAGGGACAAGGTGTATATCCCAGACAAGAGCCCCCAAATTGTGAAAAACAAGGTTCACTTTCTTAGAAGAATCTGTAAGTTTAATTTTAAAAAAAAATAGACAATTAGGAGTCAGAAAAACAAACCAAATAAAATTTCTCAGCTGAGGGTGCCTGGCAAAGAGCCAGCCAGCACACCTTACCCTTCAGATCCTTTGTTTTTAGGATCTCTATGTTACATATTCAATAGATCATAATGCATTATTCAAACATTCCTTTGAGTTCAGATGTTTTCTTGATTTTTCTCCCCACCCCAACCTGTCCCATTTTATCAAATTAACATTTTATTACTCCTTGTGGATACAGTTCTTTGTTGGCGCCTTTTAGTTGTTCTATGTCTTATTCTTCTGATACCAGGAGATCAATAAATTCCTTCTTGTAGCTTCTGGTCCACTGCTATCTTGATCTAGTCAATTTAGGACTGTAGGAGGATTTTGCCCCTTACCTTCTGGTAGGGGTTTGATCCAGTTTGGTCAACTGGTTTGACTGGTTTTAAATGTTACAAAAAAGTCTTTACAACTCAAAAAGAAATTATACATTCATCACATTTCTAAACTCTGTTAATAATAAAAGAAAATACAGTAAAACCTTCCTACATTATACACATAGAATTCATTTTAATATTTGCAAAAAGCCAACTTTATAATATGCATTTATAACACAGGGAAAACCTGGGACCCCTAACCCTTCCCTTTTTTTGGATGGTATGTCTCCTGGGTACGTGAGGCAACTGCAACGGAGAAGCCTGCCTGCTGCTTTCTGCCACTGCCTTGGGCTTTTTCCTACACCCTCACCCAAGACTCTGTGTCCACCCCACTCCACTCCTGTGGCTCCTGCTAAGGCTGCGGGAATTTTCTGCTACATTTTGTTTTTCACCCTGGATGTGCCCACCTCTGCCATTCCAGCAAGTGCTCTGAGGTTCCTTCTGCAATCCATTTTTTCAACTGGAGGGGTACTGGAACTGGCTGCCCCTGTGGGTTTGTAGATGTTATAGATGGGTAATATGATGATTGGCTCTTGCAATTAAGAAATTAATATTGTGTGTATGTTAAAAGAAGTTTTACTTATATACAGTTATGCTACTGCTTGTTGTCTGGATGTCCTCTCTTCTCCCCATAGTCCCCTTTCCCCCTCTGTGTTGCCGTAGGACAGCCTGGGCTGTGGGAGAAGGCTTGTTACTAGGAAGTGTGGCAGGACAACACTTGATCTCCAATCAAGTTGTAAGAAAGTAGTCTCCACCAATGGATGGCAAAGAAGAAGTTGACTGACAGACTTTGGGAGGAGCCAGGGCTATAAAAGGCAGAGCAGTCATTTGTAGATGAGCATGTGGCGGAGGGCCAGAAAACTCTGAGTGATGTTCTTTTTCCTTATTCACTCTTTTGCTGTATTTTGTTAAGGTTTTTAATAAACCTTTGAAATTTTTAAAAGTGAGGCGTTGTTTCTCACATAAATAAAGCCCTTTCTCTCTCTGTCCCACCGGCTGAGTTGTCATCACTGTGTGGAAAGGTGGCCTAGCTTGCGCTACAGCGCCCCCTGCAGCCGCGGGGGAATTATTGCACCTACCCTGCCTGGATGGGAGGCACCAGCGCCCCTGCCGGCTGTGACCAGAACTGCACCAAAGGGGAAGGTGCCTGCAGCTGAGACAAGGCTGTGGTTGGGTTTCTGGTTTTCTGTTGGTTGTTGCTGCCATTGTTGTTGTTTGTTTGCCTTGCTATACATATATATACATCTACTAGTAAAGAACTATTATTCCTATTACCATATATTTATCTGAAAACCCTGTAATTTCAGAGGTATAATAATTTGTAGGGAAGGGAGTCACATTTTCTATTCAAAGAGAGGTTCCCATCTTCCTTGGCAGACACCTTTCTTTCTTGGTTTGAAAGACCAAAAATACTAAATAAATAAATAAACAAACCTAAAAATACTTACTCTTTCATAAAGCAAAGTTCCAACTCTCCAAGGGAAAAAACCCCAATAGTTAATTGGATATCATATGGTTATTATGGAAGAATCCTGATTTTCCTTGCATAGTCTCAGTGTTTCTATCCATTTCTCAGTCCTTGTGCTTCTATTTGGCCTACTTGGAAAGTTAAGATCTTCAGAAAAGGGCCCTTGCACCCACAATACAATTGCATATCTCTAGCACAGTCAGTTTTTAGTTTGCTGTTAGTGCTAAGCAAATAACAATTTGAAACCTAAACTCTTATGCTAGATGCAATAAAACCCCAAAAGGGATAGAATTAGCAAATATTTTGCTTTTTAACTTTCATCTGAAAGCGGTATTTTAACTCTCATACATGGCAGCACCTAGCATTCCTGCCATTTCTTGACTAATCTCTAGACTTGAAGTTATGAATTTATAAATACAGGAAAGTATATTTGAATGTACAATGTAAGTTAAGGCAATCACTGTCTTTCAGCAGGAGCTTTAACAATGTCACTGGACCTGAACCAGGATTCTGTTGTAGAAAAGAAGATGCAGTTCAGCTAATATCCCCACCCCTCAGGGATGCCTGTTAGACCTGATGGGATTACAGTCAGAAGAGTGGGTAATGCCATGAGCTCATCAGTCTCTGTGATTCAATGGGCTTTTGTTTTTGTCACTTCCATTGTTTCAGTTTGTGTATGTGGGTAAAATACAAAAAAATACTATAAATGTTTTTACATGCTCTCTATTTTACATGAAATTAGAAGTTCAGTGTAATATCGAATAAGTGAATAAGCCTCACCTCTCTCTTTGCCTGTCTTGCTTCTCTCTCTGTTCACCTGTACATTTGTATGCATAATATTTTAAATGCAATCATGCATTTAATAAAGCATGTTCTCGTGTTTGTTGCCGTCCTGCGTTTGTTGTGAATGACAGTACAACTCTTGGTTTATAAAGTTTCCCATACAAGACAGAGTGAATCAAGGCCCAACATGGGTAACTTGTTGGATTTTAAATTTTTGAGCAAGAGTTTCTTCACATTTTTTTTCACATTTGTTTCTTATATCTATGCACTCAGTGCCTCTGATGTGCTTGACGAGGCCTGTTCTGTGTGGAAACATTTGAAAATCTGGCTGTTACATTCAGATACCTCATGATCTACTGGTGATCCATCCTAACTAATTACACCTCAGCTTCAATTATTGTAGCACCCTTCCAAGTGAACTACACCAATTTAATTCAGTACTATTCTATTCCATTCCATTCTGTTCCAATCCATTCCTTCCCTTTCAATTCTCCCTTTTTTAGAGACAAATAGGTTTTTGCTATAAAAGTAGCTGTCTAAAAGCTGCTATGCTCTGCATCTATAGTCTATCAGAATGTAGGCAGCTATAATGATGTAACATAGAAAAAAACAGTCATAAACCTTAAAATTCTTAATTACCAGTGAGATGTGATATTCCAATTGCAATCAGGCTTTCTGGGTAGGGTTAAAGTTCTTTCCCGTTGTGCAATAATGAAGCTTTTAGGGTCCTTGCTAGTCACGACTTTGGAATTACACTCTTCTTGAGAGCTCTAAGCCAAATGAAGGTGTGGGGAGCCTTTTCCCCAATCAATCCCTTATTTCTCTCTCCTGCCGGTCTGGTCTCAGTACAGAGAAGAATAATTCCTACTTCCTCCAGTTCTACAGCCCAAACTCAGCTGAGGCCAGGATGTGGCAGACTGACTTCTGTGACACCTGCTGAAGGTGCTGGAGGCTGCCAACGCTGTTGGAGCTGCTGCCCGTAATTTGGTGTGTGCTGCTGTTGCTTTGGAAAATCTACTGATTAAATACGGTGGTTGTGCTGGATTTTAGAACTTGAGATGGCCAGTTTGGCCCTCTGGCTTTCCGTTCATCCCTGACTGAAACAGGTCCTTATCTGCTTTCTCTGTAGTAACTACGGCTGCCTGATCTTGAAGTGCAACTGCCGCGGCTGTGACGGGTCTCTAACGCGCCTCCAGAGCCAGTGCGCGTCCGAGATGCGTCGCCACCTGGGCATGCGCTGGTTCGTCCTCGGTGTCCCTGCGCCTGACGCCGCAGCGTGGGGTCTCGCGCGCGCCCATCCCGCCTTGCGTGGAGCCCCGGTGCACGGCGCTTTGTCTGCCGCGGGGCTCGGGGGACGGGACCGGCCGTGGGCGGCCTCGCTCCCGGCGTGGTGTGCTGCGCGTGCGACTCGCCGTCACCGCTGCCGCTCCTGTCTCCAGTGGAAGAAGCACTGCGGCGCTGGGCCTGCTTTCATCACGAGTAGCCCGCACCACCGATCCAGCAGCTCAGGCGGTGCCGCTGCGCTCCGCCCCGACCGGTGCCCGCGGATCGTGACGCGGCGTGCGGGGCGGGGCGGGGCAGCGCCCGGTGGCGGCGGCGGCGGCGTCGTCGTCAGCTGGGCGCGGAGCGGGGCCGAGGGCTGTCGGCCGGCAGGATGCTGGAGATCCAGCTGGACGATGGCGGCGTGGGGGGATACCCGGGCGATGATTACTGCTCGGGGTCGGTGATGTCGGAGCGTGTCTCGGGCCTCGCCAACAGTATCTACCGTGAGTTCGAGCGGCTGATCCACTGCTACGACGAGGAGGTGGTGAAGGAGCTGATGCCGCTGGTGGTGACCGTGTTGGAAAACCTGGACTCGGTGCTCACCGACAACCAGGAGCACGAGGTGGAGCTGGAGCTGCTGCGGGAGGACAACGAGCAGCTGCTCACGCAGTACGAGCGGGAGAAGGCGCTGCGCAAGCAGGCCGAGGAGGTGAGTGCCGCCGCCCCGCGACCATCTTGGCCACGGCCGGGCGGGGACCCCAATGCAGGGGAGCGGGAAGGCCGTGGAGGTGGCTGGAGCGGCTCAGTGATGCGGCTGGGCCACCTCTCACAGGCCTTCGCTCCGTCCCCCACGATCGCCACCACTGGCCGGGTCTCTGCTGCTCGCGTCCTCGCGGTGGGCCCGGTTCGAGGGGAGGCGGGGGACGCGGCGGGAACTCCGGGGCAGCGGTCCTCGGTACCTTCTAGAAATGGAGTGCGGGGGCGGGCCCGGTTCCGGCGAGGCGCATCCCCTCCCGTGGGGGCGCTGGGCTCCTGCCCCCGGAACTCCTCTGGCCTCGGCAGGTCCGGCCCGGCCCGGCCCTGCTCCTCCACCGCACCACGGGGCCGAGTCACTGCGGCTGAGCTGCCCCGTGACGGCGGGAGGAATAAAAAAACCGAACCAAAATAGCTGCAATCCTGTGGAATTCCTGAGGAAATAGGAATTCGCTTTGCAATGCCAGCAGCATCCGAAGGGGTCAGCATAATTTGAGGTGCAAAAAATAGTTTTTAAAATAGGTAATTTGTGCAGCCGTCCAGCATTCTCAATGTCAGCTGTAAGCTGTTTCATTGGGGCAAGGAATTGCCTTTAGAGTATAACTTCTTATTTTTGAAACTTGTTTTATCAAAACTATGCCTTGAGTTTTAATAAAATCATTCCTAAGTCAGCACCTGGGGCGTGGATGTGCTCCCGGGAGAGCCTGGGGCAGGATTGCCCAGCTGGTGGGGTTGTTTGGAAGTGCCTCATGAGAAATCCAACCCCTCTGATGGAGAGGAAGGAGGCTCCTCGGGTTATGGGGTCTCGGATGTAGACAGGGCAGAGGGGAGGTGATCTGCGCTCTCTCTTCTTGCTGCATCTGTGCCTGTCCCTGCTTAAATAGAGCATATTTTCAGCCTTAAAGGCTGGGAGCCATAGGGATTGCTGCTGAGCCTCTTGGAGTGAAAGTCTGTGAGCTGGGATAGACCTTTGGTGCTGAAAAAAGTCCATCCTCACCACATCATTCCCACCATATCATCTCCTTTAAACTTCCTAAAAAGTGTTTTTTTTCCTGTCCTTTAGACAAAGGAAAAACAGAAGATTTAAGATTCAGTTGCTTTCCTAGGAGTCAAGTTCTGATTTGATATGGGGTAATTAATAAAATAAAAGAAGTGGTAATTAATGAAATAGTTGTACTGGAGAATGGTGTAAAGCACATGCAAGATTTTCATAGATATGTTCTTGTTGCTTAATAATCATGTGTGAGAAGCTTGGTAACTCAGTGGGGAGGACACTTGTGGTCCATTATTGATACTGAAAGCAAGAGCTATTCAGTTAAAAGTTATAGTCCCAAGTTTTAATTATTTATTAATGGACTAATGAATGATGCTAAAATTCTTTTGAATGCTCGTAGAAGTTGAAAAATGATTCTGAATACATGAGGCTTATTTATGCTGTGTAGAGACAGCGTTTTGCAGCTTCTAAGAAATAATTTTTAAAATGCACTATTTATGAGAAAAAATGGGACTGCAAATGGGGATTGGAACAGTCCAGTTGAAATCATCTTGCATCTTTGGACTGGGGTGGATTTCTGTTCTTGGCTTACTAGATACAGGATGTGTTTTCTGGAAACAAATGTACTGATAGCAGTTACATTCCCTGCGAGGAAACTTGGGAACTGTGGCAGAATACCATTTACCAGTGGTATTTTTGAAAAGGGAGATTTAAAAAGTGCCAGTGATGATGATGGTGAAGACACTCTGTCATCCTTGCAGCTCAGTGTAAGTGGAAGAAGTGTCTGCAAGGAGATTTGTTTTCAAAAAGGAATAGGTAATGTGCTTCTTATGAGAAAGAAACATAGGAGAATAAATGAGCTTCTAAAAAAATTAAAGGTTTTAAATTAAATTTTTTTAAATAAAAAAACTTATGAGAATAAATGAGCATTCTGCCTCTACAAACCCCCTATTACAAGGTCGTACATGGAATGCATGGCTGCTGTTTCCCTCGGTATATAACAAAGTGCATTATTTGTCTGCACCTGTTTCCCATCCTCTGCCTACTCTGCAGTAAATTACATGTTATGGGGGTGAAAATCTGTGTATGACAAGGAATTCTGCTGTCTACCAGCTAATTGTACACAATCAAAAACCAGAAAACTGTTTTCTTTCCAGAATGTGCATTGCTGCTCTGAAACAGTCCCATAGTGACCAGGGATTGTTCATCCCACCTCCCCAGCAACATCAGTTTCCTGGGCTGTGCCTCAAGTCTTGGGTGGGCTCTTCACTTCCAACTGGGAATCACTTCACTTTCCTCCCCTAGAAACAGGATTTGACCTCAGTCTTGATTCCTTTCTGTGTATGAGTGCCAACTACAACAATTGAATTGGTGGTGAAAAACGGATCTGTTCTCTTGCACTATCCTGTCAAAGGACCCTGAGTTATAGGTAATTTATATTAATTTATTAAATTCAGAGTAGCTGGAACCACAGGTGGGAACTGTTCAAGCATTAAAATGTGCACTGTATTGGCTGATTACCACCATGCAGAGCCATTGCATCTTGCTATTCATCTTTACGCATCAGTTGTGTGCAGACTGTACAGGTATGGTTTGTTAAATTAAGGTTAATTGTAGAATCATAAAAACATGGAATAGTTTAAGTTGGAAGGGACCTTAAAGATCAAGTTCCAACACCCCTGCCATGGGCAGAGAAACAACTTCCTTTTCATTAAAGACCAGAAGGAAGATTTTCCTTCTCAAAATTACTGTCTTAAGACAATTCTATATATTGTCTTTTAAAGCAATCTTTGCCAAAAACAAATTAATGCTTTATTTTCTAAATGCTTAGGTTGTAGAGATTCCATGCTTTTCACTTGTCCTAAAATAGGGCAGCAGAAGCATCTGGGCAAGTGTATTTAGAATAGAAGTTCCTTGGCATGAAGCAGTGCTGTCAGTTGCTGTCATTACGGAGCTTAGTACACAATATTGCGATTTGCCATGACCTCCCAGCTACTGAAGATACAGGATTGCACCAGATTTTTGGTGGGTTTTTTTTTTCTTCTATCTGTTTCATACAAATGTAGAATATGTATGTGTGAATGTAAGGTCATTATTACTTGTGTGGTGTGGTGGTTTTTGAATCACAAGCTCCTCTAAGGTGTCTGTAGCCTCCTGAGACTGAGTCCCACACCCTTGCTCAGTCAGGGGCAGCTGGAGCAGGTTGTCCAGGACCTGCTTAGAGTTTGAACAAATGGAGATTGCAGCCTCCTGTCCCACTGAGCCACCTGTCCCAGTGTCTGACCTCTCGCAGGAAAAATGTGCATCCTTATGTTCAGATGGAATTCTGTGTGGTTTCCCTTGTGCCCATTGCCTCCTGTCCAGAGCAGAGTCTGGCTCCCTCATCCTTGCTCCCTCCCAGCAGGTACTTGAGCACACTGGTCAGATCTCCCAGAACCTTCTTGAGCAGTCCCAGCTCTCTCAGCCCCTCATCCTGTGACAGATGTTCCAGTCCCTTTATCATCTTTGTGGCCCTAGTATTTGGACTTGTACATAGGACATTACTTACTTTTACTGGCTAAGTATTTGGTTTAGCTTGATCTCTTAAGGAATTGAAGCTGTTGTGATTGCTGTCTTAGGAGCTGCCCCAAGTAACTTAGTAAACTGGTGGCTGCTTTCAGACATATTTGTTAAATAAAAAGGTTACTTAAATATTTGGGGGTGTCTTTTTGGTGACTAGTGAAAGAGAAGGATCAAGTGAAGGTCCTGCATGTTGAAGGGACAGACAGAGCTGGCTGCGTGCAAGTGATTGGTGACAGTAGAACAGTTGATATGTGAGTCTGGGGCAGGTGGGTCCAGATGCACACACTGTTGCTTTCTGAGGTCTGCTCGGGGGACATGTAAGCGTAGAGCTTGGATGAGGAAAGGGCTAGGGACACCTGCCCAGGGAAAATAGGCCTTACTGGGTCTACTCTTCCCCAGGGAAAATAGGCCTTACTGGGTCTACTCTTAATGAGACATTTTGATTTATGCAAGCTGCTTTCCTAATGTTCTGTATTCTTCCTCTTTTGAAGATAAGTATCACTGTGTGCCCTAAATGCTGATTTCTGCAGTGATTGTTCATCACACTGCGCACTGACGCCAGGATGAATGTGCATGTGTGAATGCACATAAAAGTTTTACAGGGATGTCTGGGGTGTGGTAGCATGGCTTCTGGGAGTTAGACAAGCCAGATGGGTCTCTGCCGTGTGGGAGGTGCCATTTAGACCTCTTGTTGCATGAAAACTGCTTCTAGGGAAATTTACGTCCCAAGGGAATGGTGGTGGCTGTCTGCAGACCACGAAGTGCCTTAGTAGCAAAGTAAGAGTGTTTGATTTGCAACATCAGTTCATGCTCATTAGGATGTTTAAAATAGTGGTAATTGAAGATGCATATGGGTATGGTGTAGATGCAAGGACTCGGTGCTGAACAGGAGGTCTGACCCCTCCTGAAGGCTTTTTGTAGCTTGTGTTCTGTGCTGTGGCAGTCCATCATCTGGGAGCAACCTCCATTGAAATGTGTCTGGGAAAACCTGTTTTTGTACCAGTGGCTGTTCCCATACGCTGACTGCTGGGGTGTTTGGTGTGTTTCCAGGCTGCAGGTGTTGGAGGGCAGATGCTGCTGCCTTGTCAACATCCTGGGCTTCTGCTGGGCTCTTGGAGCAAGGAGTCAGCATGTATGTGTGGCAGAGCCTGCTGGGCTGCAGTTCTCATGGACTTGTGTTGATGTTGGACTTGGCTGAGAGATGGGCACTGCTGCCTCGAACTGCCTGGGGTGTGATTTGGTTTTCAGCAGCATGGTAGCGCCTTGAAGCAGTGTGTCCTGCCTCTTGTGACATTCCCAATGGGCCATCTTTGGCATTGTTACGTTTTGGGCTTCTCCATGGGTCTTTTGACAGAATCAGAGTCTGCTTGAGGTTGGAAGGAGCCTTTGGAACTCATTTGCTCTAACCTGTTGCTTAAGCAGGGTCACTCAAAGCAGGCTGCCCATGAGCATGTCCAAGCAGTGTTTGAGTATCTCCAAGATGGTGGGAGACTACAAGATCTCCTTGGGCAACCTGTGCCAGTGCTCATAGGGAAAAATGGTTTTCTGATGTTTAAAAGGAACCTCCTGTGTTCCAGTTTATGCCCATTTCTTCTTCTGTCACTGGGTACCACTGGAGAGAGACTGGCTCCTTCATCTCTCTAAGTTCTGTTCAGGTATTTATATAACATTGATGAGACCCCCTGAGCCTGCTCTTCTCCAGGTACTCCAGTCCTTTGGTTATCCTTGTGGCCCGTCACTGGGCTCCCTTCAGTCTGTCCCTGTCTCCCTTGTGCTGAAGAGTCCATTACTAGCACAGCACTCTTGACCTGCTGGTCATAGCCTAGGACACTATCTCAAGGTCACATCACTGGCTCATGTTTAACCACCAGCAACCCCAGTTTTCTGCCAAACTGGGAGGTCCCAGCATATGCCTGTACTCCCCAGGGGCAGGATGTGAACTGTGAAAGGCCTTTGCTGGCATTGCCAAGTGTAGGACTTTTACTTGAAAGACACCTGGGTGTTGTTATCATTTCCCACAAGTAGCAGCATCCCTGCCTCCTGCTGTGGCCATCATTCCTCTTTATAGCTTGCTGTTTGCATTGTTATCTACCTTATAAATACATTAAATTACCAGTAATTTTTATGTAATAAGAAGGTTCCAATGTCTTGCTTGAGGACCAGTGGCAATATTTTGGAAGAGCTGGTTCTTTGTGAGGAGCGCTGTGGCTCCCATAGGTAGCTGAAGAGCTTTCCGACTGGGTGGTGGTATGGCGAGCTTGCTAGCTCCTGTCTGCATCTCAAACAGCACAAAGGCTTGTAGAAATCCCCCCCTTTGTTAAGGGTTGTCTTAAATATTGTCCCACCTTGTACCCTCTTCCTCTTTAGGGAGATAGGAAGGATGACAAAAGTGATAGTTGTGGGCTGCAGCCCCTGGTGTTCACTGTAAGTGCTTTCTCTTGTCCTGCCTTTTATCTGCTTTCTCTGTGGAATGACATGAAGCCTGGGAAGGTGTTTCGGTTCCCCACACTGAAAACTAATCTTACAAATAGCTGATTAATGGGAATAATTTCTGCAGTCTGATGGTGACCTCATACTATCCAAGGAAGAAAACTTTGTGGAATATGGGAGACCAGATGCTGTTACATGGATCCTTTGCACTATAGGTTGGTGAAAATAACTGGCAAGCCTGAAATGCAGGTTCACTAGGTACTCGATCTGTTTCCATATCCTTCAGGCCCTCTTGGTCCATTGCTGGAGCCTGAAGGCACTGTCAGATTTCACCTACTGAACAAGTATCAAAGTCATTGTGGTGATTAGAGGGTTATTCCAATTTACCATGATTCTTCTTCTGCAATTGTCTTGATTTACAAATGCTCTTGGTCCTGGAGAAACCAGTTTCTTCATTTTCATACTCAACTGTATTTTTAACCTAATTTTTAGAATTTATTAGCCCAGAAGGACATACAGTACATAGCTTCAGTAACAGGCTACAGAGCTACAAATTTATGTGTAAAGAACATCAAGAATATATAAAAGCAAAAAAGGCAAAAAATACACTCAAAATGAGGAAACCACAGTAAGCAGAACAGGGGCCACTGGACAACACAGAACAGAGCAAGGAATGTCAGAGAACAGAGCTCAAATTTGCTGAGTTTTGTGACTAGTACAGGGTAAGATTTTGAAGAAGTATGAAATTGGAGTTGGTGAATCAGTTACTTGTGAGTTTTAACAAGTGTGCTCTAGCTGCAGTTTTAAATTGTTGGTTCTTCGCGCCAGAACTGCAACTCTGTTCAGCTTGTGGCCTCTTTGTCACTGCAGTGTGGGAGGGTGGGGATTTGGCCTTTTTGGGCTGTGTCCTCTAACATTACAGTGGAGGCAGTGTCTTCTGTTTGCTGAGATCCTGAGAACTGAGATCCTTCGGAGATGGAGAAGATACAGTCTGTTACCAGAATTTGCTCTTACTGTTGGTGTATTTTCTCATGGCATCAGGATCGGGGTTCACTCTACAGGTACCATGACTGCAATCACTTGCAACAGAGTCTGCTGAAGGCAAGCACTTTCTAGGAGAAAGGGTGGCATTGCTTGGAGCACCCTCAGACCCATGGGTCTGTCACCTCGAGGCACTGAGGAGCAAGACAAATGATAATCAGCTGAAATGCAGGGAGCTCTTTTTTACCTGTAAATGACACTGCTCTCAAGGACCCAAAACAGTTCTAAAATTTATGTTAAGTACAGCATGATGGAAATGCAGTTATGTTTGTATCACTGGGGGGGACTAATGACTATGTTTTTCTATTTTTGGAGGGTCTGTTTCAACTCTTGAGACCAGTAAGGGAGAGCAGCTTTAAATATTTTTAAACTCTTTGTTTTCCCAAGGGAAAACTAAATATGTCTGTACTGCCTTTTTGCTGGGAATGTTTTCACGAAATAAAGTCAAGGTAACATTTGGAGTAAAGTAGACAATTCAGTTTCTTTATCTTCTATTTCATCGTTGCTGGATAAATGCCTACAGGGATAAAAAGTTGAATATAGAATCACAGAATGGTTTGAGTTGGAAGGATCTTAAAGCTCATCTTGTTCCACTCCTTGCTGTGGGCAGGGACACCTTCCACTCTCCCAGGTTGCTCTGAGTCCCACCCAACCTGGCGCTGGACACTTCCAGGGATGGGGCAGCCACAGCTTCTCTGGGCAACCTGTGCCAGGGCCTCAGCACCCTCACAGAGAATAATCTGTTCCTGATATCCCATTTAACCCTGCCCTCTGGCAGTGGGAAGCCATCTGAGCATGTCTGTGGCCTCCTCTGGACTCACTCCAGCACCTCCACATCCTTGTGGTGAGGACCCCTGAAATGCAGGCAGCACTGCAGGTGAGGTCTCACCTGAGTGAAGTCTGGGGAGGAATACACTCCCTTGCCCAGCTTCCCACGCTAAAAGGAAACCGCAGCTACTTCAAATGAGGGACTTCTTCTCCCAACACAGCTTTCACCCACAGCCCTGCACCCTCACTCAGGTCTGGATTGAACCCCAATACTCCCTTCACTGGGCCCCACTGCACACACTGCCAGCCCCCACAAATTAAAGCCACATAATGAGATTTCTGCATCTCTGTGCATCTCTGTCTCTGATTTCTCACTGATGTGATGATTTCTGATATATGTTACTATTTTTAGTCATTTTCTTCCTTTGCAAGAGACAGGAAAGCAGGAAGCCAAGCAATTTGCAATGTACCACAGCTCTTTAGAGGCATAGTCATTTTTTGGCCTTGGGATGATTTTGTGCTAGTTTTTTTCCCTCTAAATAGTAGTGTGTGAGCCATTGTTGTTTGCCATAATCCTGGATTATTACAGATCAGTCATCCTACTTGAAATCTGGGGATAGAGCCTAGCAGAAAAAAAGTCCATGTGACATTTATATATATAGCAGCTTCATATTCCAGTTCTCTTAGATGACTGAGGTGATTAACTATTTAATTGTTCATATTCAGAAATTTTTCTTTGAAATTGCCCTAGGTATAGAGGCTCTGGGAAAAAAAAAAAAGGAGGAAAAAAAAATTAATGCTTTGGTCAGCCTTGCTGTTGAGAACTCCTGGGGCTGGGGTCTGTTGCTGCTTCCAGTGCACCCGCTACTTTGTCATGGTGGGAGACCAAAAAAAAAAGAGAACTTTTCTTTACCATCAGTGGAATTCTTATGTCCTTTTAATTTCTCTTTTCTAAATGTCTTTATTGCATTACCATAAAGCTGGAGTTGGAAGCTGTGAATTCTTGAGGTGAGGGTGTGAGCTGAGCGTGAAACCATCAGGGAAAACCAGAGGAAGCGCCTGGCCTTGGGAATGAGAAACCTCTGAAATCAAGGGCAATTGCAGTAGCAGGCTCTACCTGGTATGTGTCACCACCACCACTCTTGGCAGCACTAAAGTGAAAAAATGCAGTCAACAAATTTGCAATGCAGTGTTAAAGCTCAATAGCCTTGGCATTTGGGTTGTGGCAGAGTGCCTTGTAAAGAGTGTATTGGGTTATTTTAAGATGTAAAGTCCATGAGGCTATACTGTTTGGTTGTTTCATTGGGATTTTTTGGTCCCCTGCTTGGCTTCAAACTGACAGAGAGCAGGGTTAGATTGTATATTGAGAAAAAATGGTTCCCTGTGAGGGTGGGGAGGCCCTGGCACAGGTTGCCCAGAGAAGCTGCGGCTGCCCCATCCTTGGGGGTGTTCAAGGATAGGTCTGGATGGGGCTTGGAGCAATGTGGGAGGTGTCCCTGCCCATGGCAGAGGCTGGAACAAGATGGTCTTTAGCGTGCCTTCCAACCCAAACCAGCTGTATGATTCTATGCTCCTATTAAACGTTTATAATGAAAGACCGGTATTTGTAGTGCCTGCTTTCAGAAGTCACTGGAATTGTACTGTTCTGAGGCCAGAATTGTGGATTTGATTCCTGTGAATATTCCCTGCCCTTAGGAAGGCTTGCTGGTTAGCAGGTGTGAGTTAGCATCCACAGAACTTTGGAATATCATCTTTGGGCCTCAAACATCTGTGCAGCATTTAGGGAGGATTGGCTGGGCACAGACTGGGAAATACGAAAAGCAGGAGAGTAAATCATAAGGATTCTTTTTCTGCTATAATTTAATTTGATGCTTTTTGTAAATATTACAGCCAGAAAACATTCTGGTGGAAAGGAGAATTACAAGTTAGTGTTCCCTCTGCCTGTTACTTTTAGGAGGTTTAAAGGGTTGGGGGTTATATAGTGGTTCCTCTTCAAGTTACAGGGAAATTCCCACAACTTCAACAGGGCCAGGATTGTATAGTCTCTCTGAAAGAAATGGAAAAAGTGAAATGTCAATGGATATTTGTTTACTGAATTATATTCACTCAATAACATGTACTTGCAGTATGACTGTTTTTGGGAGCCTGGTTAATCAAAAAAAGTTAAAAAAAAAAATTAAAACACTTTTTGCAGTTTGTGTTCTTTGTTTCTCCTGCCCTGTTGCAAATTTCCAGCATCATGGGAAGGCAGAGCTTGGTGTAAAGAGCACTGTGTCATTGGAGTTTCCTGTGTGCTGGGCATATACTTGGTAGGTTGAGTTTGGGCAGAAGAGATGCTGGAGCCAGTCTGGCTGCTCATCTGGCCCATCTGCAGCCACATGCCTTGGGCTGTGAGCCACAACTTGAGGCCTGTGGTCCAGCATCATGCTGGAGATGAAGTGCTGCCTCTGCTGTCTCCGGAGGCTCTCATTCACAAGAGCAACTCATGTGAACAAGTACCTGTTTCCTCCAAACTTCTGGTGCAGCTTTGTTGTACTTCTGGGTGTGCTCATCTCTGACTAAAGTTAGTTAAATCTCGGCTGTTTCTAGGGGCTAGTGACACGTTTCCCTGGATGCTGTATGGAATGTCTGTTGTGGCTTACTGGGAAAAAATAAAGCCTGCCTGGATACCCTTGTGAGAGCTCACTGGTGCCATGAAGGATGAACAGCAGTAACATTTGGACATTAGGAACATCTTCCTTGGGCAAAGCCCTGGCAGGAATACTCTCCTTATTCTGCTGTGTTGGCTGCTCACTTCCACCCGGGATTTTGGACTTTTCCTGCTGTCTGAGCTTGTGATAAGCATGGAGAAGCTCAGGTGAAATGAGTTCTGATGTCAGAGCAGGTAAAAGGTGCTACAGAGCCAGGAACTGGGTCAAGTGTCATAGTTTGCTCTCCTCAGCACCAGGATGTGCCATCCTGCAGTGCTTTTATCCAAAATGCTGTTCGGCCCTACAAACATTTAGGGCAATATTAATTTTTAATATAATTGTTTCCATGTCCCTTTCTTTTCCAGATGCTTATTTGTTTTCTAGTTTTATGTTTCTTTGATTACTTTTGGGTTGCAAAATAGACAGGTGTGAGGAAAAAGACTGATATTTGTAGAAGAGTTTATCTTTCAGTCAGTTTCCTCTGAATTAAACCAAAACAGCAGTAGCAAATCTAGGAATCCAATTGAAGGTGACCTATGTTACTGGAAGAAAATTTGTCTTGTACCTTCTTTTCCTTTTAAATTTACTGTTGAGAAACCTGTGAATTATTTCCTTAACATGCATTCATTTTTATTGCTTCTAAATCCCTCATTCCTGCCGGGGGGGTTGGGGACTTCATGTTTCTGGGTGGAGAAATGGGAGCAGGAAAGTGGTAAAAGCTGAGCCACTGTGATGTGATGGGGTTTTAGCCCTTGGCTGTAATTAAAAGGTTTAATCAATAAAACTTTAGCACAGAGTGCTTCCAGCAAAATCCTATGAGAAGATGGAGATTATACTAGGAAAAGACTCTTTGTTGGAATAGTTTCCGTCAGCCTCCAGATGGAGCAAGTGAAACTGCTGCTGCTCAGCTCTGTTGCTCATTGTCAGTGTCTGTTAGGACTTCTTTTCCTTTTTTTACTCATTCTGAAATTACATTGTTGCTCTGAAAAAGGTTTCAAAAAAATCCACAAATTTACAAAACAGGTTGTTTTGTGAAGTTCTCAGAATCCATAAAACAGGTTGCTGGGTGAGTGACTAAGGTATTATTTCAATGTTTAATTGACATCTCAGGAAGAAACACATACTTAAAAATCTAAACCCTTGAACAATCTTAAAATATAATTAATAAGTAAATGCTCAGGCTCTGAGATGACTTATAGTGGAAGAAAGGTGTTGGCATTGCTGCTATTTCTAGAAAATTCTGTGCAAAACAACCATAAGTGGAAAAAACCCCAAACCCTTATTACAGTAAATTTGAGCAGGAAGAGGAATAAAGTTAAAAGCCCAGTTACAGGTTAAAGGCACTGCAGAACACTGAGTGCAGGGAAGCAAGAAGTGGCTAAAGTGTGTTTGATTGTTTCTATAAATACAGGTGTGTAGGGATGCAAACTGAGTCACTGCTCCCAGGAATTTACTGAATAGTTTTAAAAATTTGCAAGAATCATAAATAATGTGGCTTTCAGTCATCTGCCGAGAGGATACAATTTATAATGCTTACTCCAGTGTCCCTGCTAGTAATTCCAGTAAAAGCAATAGGGAATGTGCATGGGGTTTACCCTAAAAGTTCAGCAGTGCAGATTGGTTCATGTGCAGAATTTAACAAAATAATCTTACTGAGCATTTAAAAGTATTAGTTTCCCTGGGAGTCTTTGCCAGAAAAGATTCTTCTTGTCTCTTTTGGAGTAAAACAAAACTTTAATTTGTTAAATTGAAATTCTCATGCCCCTGAACAGTGACGTTTGTGGAGAGAATACTTCCCCCATACAGAAGGCAGAGGGAGAGGGATTTTCCTCCCCATTATCCATGCTTTTAGAAAGAGGAGGTTTCTCCAGCCAATGTTCGTGTGTTAGTGAATCTGATGGGGCCTGGACCTAAGGAGGATTTGGCAAATGGAGGGAGAGAGAGGCAGGGTTAGGAGCAGAGCCTTGTGAGCTCTTCACTGACCCCTGTTACCTCCATATCGTCTCCTCTTGGCCCATAAACATTTTTGAGGGTGGATTAAAGCCTACTTGGCTTAATTGCCTCCTTGCTCTCATCCTCAGCAGCTCCAGATCCACAGCTGTCCCAACCCTAGCCATGCTCATGCAGCTCAGCTGTTGGGTTGGTGTTCTAGTTACTGAACTGGTTGGTGCAAATAATGCTGTACTTCTGGCTTCCTTGAATGGAACCATTCAGGAGTAATGTAATGAGACTTGAATTTTTGGGTTTGTAAGCTAGGCCAGGATGTGTACTGCAGCTGGTGGGATAGCTTTGCAGTACTGTACCCTTGTGAGCCTGGTGGTAACATTCTGGCTTGGTTTGCTGGGGAAAGGCACATGTTCTCTCAGCCTTAGGGACTTTCCCACCAGTTTGTGTCAGGGGTGGTACTAGAAGCAGCTCTTTCTAAATCTAGACATGTGGGTTATTGGTCATTATGGCATTAGTGTAGTGAGCAGAAAAACTGTGATGACCATGTATCACACAAAAACCAGGCTGGTCCAGCTATATGCAGAGATGTGGAAATGTAATCACTTCCCAGGGATCCTGCTTAGTTTAAATATTTCATGGTACTTTATATATGATATGATTTAATGGTATTATATGATACTATATGATATTTCATTATGTGGAGCCCCTATGGCTCCAGTTCTGTCATGGGTTGTGTGATATCCTACAGTGGAACTGAACAGAATTTTCCACATGTTTTACTCTGCTTTTGTGTGCTGGTGTCCATGGCAGGGAGTGACTAAAGCTCTCAGGCAAGAAGTGACAGTTTACAGAAAGAACACCCTGAAATCAGGCATTTTCCTGTTGTGTTTTTATCAAGAAATGAGTGTATCTTTAAAACCTTTCCTTTGGTCCTGAGTCCTGTGCAGAAGTCACACTGCTATGTGCAGCTGCCTCTGCATTGGTGATAATGGGAATGAGCAGCACCAGAGATGGGGCTTAGTTTTCCAAAAGACTTGCACATTTCTGCAAGACTTTTTCCCCCACAGGAATTTTGGGGGAGCTCTCTACATCTGCATCATTAGAAGGGTTAGTCTGAAGGTTTCTGATATAGGTATTTTTAAATACATGATTGTGGAAATAAAATTTTCCTTCAGTGACATCAAATCAAAATTCAGCCTGGCACAAAGAAGACCAGCATTGCTGAAGATGATAGAGTTGTGCTGGTTTACAGAACTCATGTTGGACCATAGTTTATGTTTTTATTATGCATTGAAGATAACAATACGTTTCTCAAAATGTATTTTTGTCTACAAAATAGACTCTTCAGCTTGATTAAAATGCTGTTGTGCTACTTACAATACTTAAATATTCTTATTTCTGATTTTGTAATTTATATTCCCTCAGTTTATATTCTTTCAAATTTCTGTTTTTGTGAGGGGAGGAAGGGTCATGGTAGGGCAAACCCACTTTACATGTAATCCTCATCTGTGGCTCCTTCTCCACTTCTTCCCTGTGCAGAAGTTCATAGAGTTTGAAGATGCACTGGAACAGGAGAAGAAGGAACTACAAATCCAAGTGGAACACCTTGAATTTCAGACTCGACAGCTGGAGCTGAAGACCAAAAACTATGCTGACCAGAGTAAGCAAAACTGTGCACCAGACACCATTAAACATGTGCCTTCCACATACATACAGTGCTACTTTAAAAGTAATCTTCATACTTTTTTTTTGTTTTAATGTAATTTGTGCAAAGCCCAAAATACCTGGTTGTTCCTTACTTTGATGTAAAATTCTGAGCTTTCCAAAGGGTAGGATGTACCTACACTAATTCAATAAAGGCTATATTGCATCTCTTTTATGGTCAGTCTCTCCAGATGTAATGTGTAAGATTTGGGCCTTTGGAACCTGGTTTCCAGTTTCTACTTGTAGAATCTTCCATTCTGATAAAAATCATCACGTTAGTTAGTTACTTAGTTTGTGTCTTTATTTTTACGAATACTTCCTTAATATGTGCAGCTGTTGAAGTTCCCCTCAGAATTTGTTGGTGTTTCGTCCAGTACTTCTGCTCCTCTAGTAGCCAGAAGAGCCAGTCCCAAAGTACAGTTTAAATTGTTGCCAAACTAAGATGCTTACAGGGCAGCAGGCTACTGCTGAAAAACTGTGGTTTTATTGCATTTGTGATGCAAAATCGCTGGTATTAGGAACATGCAGATACCCATGAGGTAAGTTTGTAACAAAGACCAAATCCCACAATTCTGTTTCGGTTTGTTTTATTCAGTAGGTGTAAATTAATTTGTTAAAAAATGGGCTTTGTTTCTCAAATAGTTTATTTTGAGAGCCAAGTGTATGTTAGCTGACAGCTGGGCTCCTCTGTTGACAGTTTCTCGATTGGAAGAGCGTGAATCAGAAATGAAGAAGGAGTATAATGCTCTGCATCAGCGTCACACAGAGGTAGGATATCATCTTTCTAAATAAATAAGCAAACGCTTTGTCTATATCTACATGACTATATCATGTCAAAGAACTTGGCTTAACAGTCCTAGTGATGACTAGAGCTTCTGAACTTTGGGGACATCAGAAGTACCTGACTGGACGGTGTAAAGAGGATGGAGACAGGCTGTGTTCGCTGGTGCCCAGTGGAGACAGCTGGGACAAACTAGGACACAGAAAGCTCACTCTGAACAAAGTATTAAAAACTACTTCACTGCAAGGACAATGAGCCCTGGCACAGGTTGTTCAAAGGTGTGTTGGAGTCTCCTTCCTTGGAGATACTCAGAAGTCACCTGGATGTGATCCTGTAGCTAGCTCTCTGTGTATCCCTGTTTCAGCAGGGGGTGGACTGATACCAGCTTAGGACATTCCTTCCAATCTCAGCTGTTTTGTGATGCTGTGCACAGTGCCCTGCTACCTCATGTCCCATTGCCAGCGAGCCTCCACGCTTATGCTGTTTTGGGATATGCTTTTTCAAGGCTCTTTGGTTATGAGATTCAGCTGAAGTAATTTCTGACACTATTTGCTGACAAATTTTCTATCTGATTAGACCATTCACTTACATCATCTGCTTAGAAGGCAACAGTAAAGACAAGGAAGTTTGGAGAAAAACTCAGGGGATTGGAAGTAGATGTCAGAGAAAATTAAACAAAAGCAGAAAATGAGACTTTCCTTCTCATCTATTTGCCTCATGGATTTTTTCTCTCCTCACAGATGATCCAGACCTATGTGGAACACATTGAGCGATCTAAGATGCAGCAAGTTGGAGGAAATAACCAAACTGAGGGCAGTGTACCTGGGAGAAGGTAGGACCATGACCTCTCCATGTAACACATATCACTGGGAACTTACACACTGAATGTGCATGTTTGAGAGAGAAAACAGAGCAGAACCTTTCCCTGGCGACATGGATTGTAGCTGAAGCTCTCTTTTAATGGGTTCTGGGTGCGTTGTAGGTACTTGATGATGAGGAGCACTGTATGTTGTTTTACAAAGGGGAGGCTTTATCTACTGCTACTCATGAGGCCTCTGGAAAACATGTTTATATTCTTAGGTAGTGTGTAAAAGTTTATCTATAGAATGGATGGAAGTGTCAGTTGAAGTGTTTGTGTGTGTACATATCTTTGTATGTGGGATAGGCAGCAAGACTGCAGCAATTAAATGCAACAACTGTTTTCCACCTGTTGTTCTTTCAGTGGAAGCTTTCTGTCAGTCACCAAAAATCCTACCTATGTCCAAGAAATGGACTTTCCTTCCTTCCTGCAGTGTTTGGTTCTAACGAGAAATGGATTGTCTAAAATATAGGAGTCAGTTGAGAAAAATAAAAAATAGCTAGATGTCAGCTTTCCTAGGCAGAAGAGACAGGCATGAGGGGTGTAGAAAGCTTGAGAGGACATGGTGTAAGAAGAACCAGTAGTTTGTAGGTGCTCATCTGCTCATAAAATCTCCCTTATCAAACTATTTTTCTTCCTTCTCTTCTATCCCTCACAGTCTGGAAGTCCAGAGTGGGCTCCCAGACTGTGATCTGATCATAGTGTTAGAGGTGGAATGAGATAAGTGTGTTAGGCTTGTTTCTCTCCCAGCTTAGACTTCTGGAAGTAAGAATATATCTGTGGAAGTGCTTACACAGTAAAATCTAAAAGTACTGTAGGCAAAAGCAAACTTAGGGCATCCCTCTTTTAATGGGTGAGTCCTGTGTGCACCTGCCAGCTTTGAGTCATAGAATTATAGAATATACTGAGTTGAAAGGGAGCTTCAAGGATCATTGAAGTCCAACTACTGAGTTGAACTGTGTAATAGAAATTGTTTTTAATTTATTCCTTTCATAAAAGCTTAAAAGCTTTTCCTTCCCTGACTCTCAAATAATCTGATATTAATTATGGCTTTATGTTAACATTCCATGAAAGAGCTGCCCAGTGTTGCTGGTTGTATCTACAAGACTTCTGATCTCAGTGGTGAAGGGCAAAATTTTCATCAAGAATTGCCTTTTCGTGTCAGAGAAGTTAATCTTTTACCCTTTAAGTGTGGCATATTACTAGTGTCCTTGGAGAGAAACTGCATGTGTGAAAGCCCATGGCGGGACTGTGATCCAAGTCTGTAAGAGCTACCAGTGGGAAATGGGAGTTTTTCCTTAATTTCCAGCTTTGCACTGTTTGCGTGTGTGCATATGTAGCTCTCTGTTTGTTGCGCTTGTGCACAAGCACTTGGGACAGGTGTGTTTTGATGTCATTGCACAGCTGGAGGGAGGAACACCAGTGTTTGTAGATCACTGTCCCCCCACTGGGTGGGGGGACAGGCATAATTTCTCATGATCTGTGAATCAAATTTGGGTGCATTTACTAAAAAATGGGATTAGGGAGAAGTTTGTGCAGCAGCTTTTGTGGGGGTGGTGTGTATCAGTGGCCATTCAAGAGGTGTAATGAGTTTGTACTCACTTCCACATGGCGTGGGTGGCAGTGCATGTGTACCTTGTGTCTGTGGGAGGTTGCATGTTTGCATGACATTTGCTCTCTAATGGTTGTTCTTTTTGTCTCGCTTTTTGTGGGATTGCTGCTGTTTGGCTGTTATGTTTGTCCCTGCAGTCATCGCCAGTCCTGGAGGAAAAGGTAAATCCTATTGCTTCATCTGAACCTCATTAATCCAAGTGCTGGAGGTTGCTGTGGAGTGGTGACAGTGTGATGCTGGGAATGTATTGTACTGACATATTTGCTCTCTGTGTCTACTGGCACCTGTGCTGGACTTGCTCTTTCGGGGGGCAGAGGGAGTCATGGAGCTGGGGTAACACAGCAGGGAGAAGTTTGTGCATGCAAGTGCAGAAGGCACGCAAGTTTGGTGCCAAAACAGGATCAGATGCCTGGGATAGGATGTTTACACTTCACATCCCGTAATATTTTAAAAAGTCATAAAATCATAGATCTGTAGAATCATAGGATATCCTGAGTTGGAAGGGGCCCATAAGGATTATAAAATCCAACTCCTGTCCCTGCATAGACACCCAAGCAATCCCATCCTGTGCCCGAGTGTTGTCCGAACACTCCTGGAACTCTGGCAGCCTTGGAGCTGTCACCATTTCCTGAGGAGCCTGGGCAGTGCCCACCACCCTCTGGGGGAAGAACCTTTTCCTGAAATCCAGCCTAAAACTCCCCTGACATAGCTTCAAGTAATCCCCTCAGGTTCCAAAAAATTTCTTCTCTCTTATTTTACTCTAGAGAACAAGCCATGCCTGATTTCTTAGTGGAGCAGAACAAGTGTCAGTAGGTTTCCAAAGGCACTTTCATCTGATGGTTGGGCAGGGAGTGCTGTGCCCAGAACCTTCAAAGAGACTAGTTCTCTTTTTTAAATGCTGTCAAACAAACGGTAGTTTTGTTCTGTTTTGTAAACTTGAGGATGTTGCTTGTAGAACATCCTAATCCCAGGTTTTGGCTACTGCAAATCCTTATTGGAGAGTTTGCTGTTCATCTTGTAACTCAAGGTGTAACTATCAAGTGTTAAGACTCACCCAGGGTGAGTCCTGGAAAGATTTGGGTTATATGAGGGCAAGTGCAGCACTCAAATTTTACACCAGCCCTGAGGATACTTTAAATTTATTTGTATTTAAATTTGGTAGCCAACTCCAGGACTGCAGAACTAGAGCTAGCTCTTCTGGGGTGTTTGCTCTTTCCCCTTTCCTGGGAGGTTTTGAAGAGGCTTGAAGGTGTTTCCAAAGAAACTCAGCAAGGAAATTTCCTAACAGTCTGTGCAAAAATTGTTTCCTGAAGATTTCTACAGCTTCTGGTGCTACCGAGAACTGTGTACCTCTGTCTCTTTAAGAGGGACTGTGAAATTCATGCATTTCCCCTCAATTCGGTGGCTCCTGTATTTCCTTGTGTGTTAAGTGTGTATGTGTTTGCATATCAACAAAAAAGGGAAAGTATAATTTAATGTCTCTCAGCATACTTTCGGGGCAGCTTTTATGTCTCAGTGTTGTCAGTGAGTTACGTCAGGTCATTCCATCATAGTCACTAACATATTCTGGCTGCACCACTGATTTGACAAGGACTGTTCTGCAGTTATAGGAAACTTTCTCCTGCTCCATACACCTGTGAAAGCAAGATTCTCTCAAAACTATCATTCAGTCCTGGAGAAAAGGAAATATACAAAACTGATGGTTAAAGCATCTCAAAAAATGGCCTAATTTTGCTTTCTCCGTAAAAAGATTTTTTTTTAAAAAAACTCTTAGGGACCCATGGGTTGTTTCTTTAACTGTAAAACTAGGAATTTTCTGATTTTGTGGCGAAAAGTGGCTCTGATTTCTAGTTTTGAATCCCTTCATAATATCTTACACATAATACTACTTTTTGTGGTGCTTGTTTCAGTCCCAGGGTGAAGATTTCCTAGGAGGGGAAACATTTGCATAATATGTTATTTAGAAACTTTTGTAGAAACTTGAAACCCAGCTGTTAGAAACTCTCAGGGTCTTGGAATGAAAGCAGTTGGATAAAGAGAGGTACCTACAGCAGACAGCGGAGGTAATTGTCCTTTGGCATCATGACCTAGTAGGAGCAGGTGTAAGTGGCAGGTTACAGTCATAAATTGGGATTTAGACAAACAGCAGTGGAATGTTTTCACTAAACCTTCAGTGATTATTTAAGTCACAAGCCACAAGATGCCTTTGGTAGTGGAAAGGAAAAGCTGTAAGGAAACTGACAATTTCTATCACATAGGAGTCTGGGTTTGAATCCGTGGAGAATGATAGAATCATTAAGGTTGGAAAAGACCTCCAAGATCATCAAGTCTGACCTTCAGCTGGATACTCTCATGCCCACTAAATCATATCACAATGTGGCACATCCACACACCTTTTGAATGATTCCAAGGATTGTGACTCCACCACTGCCCTGGGCAATGTTTCCATGCTTAACCTCTCTTTCAGTGAAGAAATTTTCTGCAATATCCGACCTGAAGCTACCCTGGTGCAACTTGAGGACATTTCCTCTTGTCCTATTGGTGATCACCTGTGAGAACATCAGTGATGTTTTAGCAGTGATCTGTGTTCCTCCAAAATCCATTTACATGCCTCCTTTCTAAGAGGGTTTGTGTATGAAGCTTTCCTGTATGAGTCTAGTATCTTCAGGAGAGGATTTTAATGCAGATTCCTAGGAAAAGTGTGTCCCAAGCAGGCCACACTGGAAACTCCTTTCTGCCCCATTTTGCCTATCCAAGATAGGCCACAGAAGGCCTTTTTGCCTATTTGAGGTAGGCACTGATGCAGCAATGCAGCATGCGGTGGTAGCTGAGCAATGCTGGGAGTGAGAAGGTTGGGCATTGTGGTTTTTCTCAGGAAACCTTGTCTGCTCTGCTGGACACTCCATCTCTGTCCTTCCTAAAAGAGCGGGCTGATGTACCATGCCCTGTCTGTCCCAGGGGCTCTGTAGTAGTTGTTTGCTGTGGTCCCAGGTGAGGTGGCTGCGCTTGTTTCCCAGCCTGGGCATGACACCCAGTGCTAGTGATCATTACAGAAAGGCACATGGAGGTCTGCTGTTACCAACAGCATACTACAGAAGGACAGGTTTCATCATACCCCCAAGATTAAGCAGAAACCCAGTGCAGGATTAGGAGAAGTACAATTGAGTCCGAGTGTGGATGCACATCACACAGAGAATCAATTTAGTTCAGCTCTGCAGGGACTGGAGTCTAATAGAGATACCCTGAGCCATTTGCTGGGTTCACCAAGCTGCTGCCACAGCCTTTCCACCTCCACTGCTCGCTCTAGATTTTCTCCCACTGAAGCTTGGTCTCAAAATTTGTGCCAGCTTTTATGTTCAGAATCAAACCTGCAGTTAGCAAGTCACCTGCAGTTGCCAGAAAGGAGAAGATGAACAAAACACACTTAAGAGACACCTAGCAATATGCACAATGCATTCATTTATAACTTTATTTAGTTTCTTAATTGTGAGTGGATTGTAATGTGGGCATGGAGGGAGATTAGAGAGTACAAATACTCTCTTTCTTGCTTAAAATTGGAAGTAATCCAACTCCTCTGGTTCCTGTTGTTAAAGCTCACTAGATTTGGGGTGGAATGTCGTAATCATGTAGAGGGCACTTAAAAGCCTTATTCATCACCCTGTGATGACATTTCTAGAAGCTATTATTTTTTGCTGGGAGAGTTGTTTGCCATGGCTTATTTTCCTCCAATACCTTTGTTTCTCATAAGAAGCACTGACTTAAATTGGCTGGTGGTTCCCTGCACTTTCTTGTTTCTCCAAATTTCTTGTACTGATTGAGCAGTCAGTTATGGCCACGGACTCCATTCCTCTTAGAGTTTCTCCAGGAGAAGGTATACTCTAACACCATGGGACTGAGCAGCCAGCATCAAGGAAGTGTGGGAGTTGGGAGTTGAGAGACAGCTGCCACATGAGGGTAACAGTTGCAGTCCAATTTCTAGTAACTAGTATTTCACATACTGTTTGTTTTCTGTCAGAACCTCGTACATGGTTAACATGCTTTTCTCTCTCTCCCCATTTGTCTCTTTAGCAGGAAGGAACGTCCCAACTCCCTGAACGTCTTCCCCCTCGCTGATGGCATGGTACGTGGGCAGATAGGGGCCAAGATCATCCCAACACTGGACCACTGGCATCTGAGTGACCTCGGCCAGCTGCAGTCCAACTCCAGCTACAAGGTTTTCTAGACCATCACAGAGCAAGGATTTCCCACTCTCTCGCTGTCGATAACATCTCACATTTTCATTAAGCTAGAGACAATTTCTGTCTGTAACCCTTTGCAGCCTCTCCCTATGTGTTTGCTCCCATAGTAGCTGTGCTGGAGGTGGTAGGATATTCTTCTGCAGATCTGGCATATGATGCAGGAAGGATTTGACACAGCTCCTCATGCTGCTTGTCTCAGGGATAATCTTCTTTACTTGGCTGGCCCCAAGTTGAGAGGGATGTGTGTGAAGGCTGTTAGGGATTGAGTGAAGAGAAATCATTCACTTCTTAATAGCTTATTTGGGAGAGGATGTGGTGGAACCTGTCCCCTCTCCACTTCAATAAGAGCAATGGTTCTGCAACTCAAGTGGGGCCAGGCATTGGGTTGCACTTCCCCTTACGTGTTTGTCCTTTTTGACTGATCTCCTGGCCTTCCTATCTTCATTAAAAAGCGCTCCTTCTTATCCTGTCTGGATGCCCAAGTTTTGCACTGCGCTTAAAGGTCTTACATTCCTCCTGTGCCTAGTTATTGCTCTAGACTTGCACTGTCTGCCTTCAGTATACCTGTCACCGTTACTGCTCTGCCTTCTGTACCAGGTTTTCCAAAATCCTCACAGTATTGCAGCTTCACTGGAGCAGCTCATGGTGCTGGCTGATGCATCTTGTACTCTGCTCTGCCATTCAGGGGTCTCCACTCCACTATTCGGAGATTGGTCTGAGCCCCAACGCCCAAGTGGTGTGCTCTGAGCTGACAGCTCACAGCAGCTGTTTACAGATTAGGCTGTGCATGGTGACCTGCATTTCCCGTTAGCTGTACATGTAGACTTTGCAAAGTCTTTGTGCTCAGGATCCCACCAAATTCTTCTCTTTAAATGACTTTCCAAAATGCCCGGTGACAGGTCTGAGAGCCACTGGTTTCTCTGCTGAGCACAGCTCAGTGTTTCCACTGGTATCTCATAGAGCTTCTGGTCTACTTCAGAAGTGTCTGATTAAATTTCCTTCACTCTGCTTGGGATTTGTAGAACATCGGCTGTTTTATGCGTCACATGTAAGGACTGGTCTCCTTTTGAAAAATTGTGAATCACTGATCCTGTAAACTACATTGAGGCAGTAAAGGCAAAGAGGAGATTAAAAAAAAGAAAAGAAATGCCCAGCTTGTGGTACCCATTCTATATGTCTCTAGATTCCATGAATGGGCTTTCATATGAGAGATTCTACAGCAGTGGCCTTCTTGATGGATAGACAAATTCACAATTTACTCAGAAAAAAAAGAAGCAGAAAGTTTATTTTTTTAACACTACGTCTGTAAAGCAGCCAGGCCTAGCACAGCACAAGTGTCAGCAGTTCGTCAGCTCTCTGCCATTGTAGAATTTGGAAATCAAAAATATCTTTACCTAGGATGGTAGATTGGAATCCAGTCCTTGTAGTGTTAGAGGCATAGTATTTTGGTAATTGTAGCAACTTGCAGAATGCCGTTCAGATCCTGCAGTCATTTCTGGAAAGCTCTGGGGTTACGGAATAGCAGTCCCACAGTACAATAACATAATACAATTAACCTAATGGTGGAAATGAGAACAGAGCGTGAACGTGTTTCTTCATGCTAGTGCTGTTCCATCACAACCAAAATGTATGGAGCCCACCCCAGGTATTCCTCAGGCTCTCCAGGCAGTCCTGCACACTTTGGTGTGAACAGACCTTCCAGTGATCAGGCTGGGCAGTGGGAGTTAGTTTTTAGAGAAGAGCTGGGTAGACACTGTGGTTAGATCCATCTTCCACAGCCTTGCTAAGGTCTAATTCTTTAGGTGGTCCCATTGAGAACTTGCAAAAGAAGTAACGCAGCATCTGCATTGCAGGGGAATGCAGCAGCAACCCAGATAAATGGCAATAAACTTCGGTGTCCAAATTCAGGTAATAGAATGCTTTGAGCAAGGAAGACACCCTGCACCAGGAATTAGATGATGCTTAAGATTTTTTCCAACCCAAACCATTCTGTGATTACTGACTGGATCTCTTAGTTATTTGGTGGTGGTGATGGTATCAGGCCAAAAAAATCTGGTTCCAAGAAAGCTTTGTGCAGAACTAGCAGTGTGCTGCTCCAAATGTATTGTGCTGGGATTCATGTTGGTGCTTATTAGGGAGACAGAGTGGAAAGCTGGGATAAGGAGGCTAGATGGTATGGTAGACCTAAGGAGCTTGTGCTGTGGAAGACTTGGCTGGGAGTCTGTTATGGAGAATTTCCTGAGTATGGAGCAAATTAATGAATAACTAAAGGATGTGATTGACTGACTTGCTAGTTTGGAATGGAGATTTTCCTCCCACAAGCTTCTTGCACACTCTGTGACTGAAATGCTGTCTCTTAAATCCTCTGCATGACTGATTTCTCAGAGGTGTGGCTCACGCCTCCCTTGCCTCTTCTTCGGAGATCTTATATTTTGCTGACATCACTCACACAAGACTCACCTTCCCAGTATGTACCTGACTATTTTAACTAGCTTTCCTTCTTCATGGGGCCATGCTGGACTTATATTTTAAGTGTCCTTGTTTACTTTTTATTACTATTTCCTATTTTAGTTGCTGTCATTATTTTATTTTTGCATTTAGTTGTACATTTATTTTATGCAGTGTTTTGGAGATGAAAGTCCTTAACATTTTTGTTTTTATGTACTATGCTTTCAGTGTTTTAACCATACAATTGTGGCTTCTCATGGTGACATATGACTGCTTTGAATGTTGGGCCTTTACAATGCATTTTGGAGGTCACTGCTACACAGTTGATGTTTAGGAGGTTGACAGGTATGGCTGTAGGTAAGTGGTGGCTGTGGAGATTATTCTTTGGGTGAGCTATGGGTTTTGGAGAATGCCTCCAGTGCTGGAGAGAAGACCTGTACTCTTAGTGCAATATTTAGCATTAACAGAGCACTCAGACAGTAGAAGGAAGATACCAGCTTTTGGGCTGTGAAGAGGAGCACATTGGTAGTATATACATTTTGGAGGAATTTCTCCAATGCAGGCTGGAAGGTTGATAAAGTATGTTTTCTAGGTAAATACAAAACTCACATCTATAACCAAAGAGTAGTGAAAGACTAGGGTAATTACTTATTCATGTGTTCAGGGTAAGGGGCAGTTGTATCAATAAAAAAGAAGTTACAGGATATTGCTGATACAAATATCACCCTATAGACACTGATGATCCAGGGCTTTTGAATGACATCTTGTTCATAAGAACAAGGAATGACAAGTGGAGTGGACCCACCTGGGTGTCTCTTACATGGCTAAAATGCTCCTGAACTTTGGCTATTTTCATAGACTTAGAATGGATCCAAGAATATCCCGGAATTCTTTCATCCAACATCAGTTTTGTTTGAGGAAAGAGGTTTTATGGTTGCACTTCACGCTTGATAATCTTTGTCTCTTTGTACATCTGAAAGCACAGAAGACAAACAGCAATTGAGATAGTCCAAAGCTTACTGGAGCCTATTTTTTATTAAAAATCCCATTTGATTCTTTTTTTTTCTTTACATACTAGGAAAGTAGCTCCTAAACCAGGAATACAAAATAGAGGTGGGAAGTGTGCTTTTCACATGTAGCAGCCTAAGCGCAAAGTTCTCATCTCAGTCTTGATGCTAAAAGCAGCACATGTGCAGGGAGATGGTTTGGATATTCATTTGGAAATGTGGGTGCTGTTTGGACTGACAATGGAGAAAATATACAAAATGTGGATTGCATTTAATGTGCCGTTTTAAAAAAATTGAGTTTCCAATATAAATGCGCAGATGCAGTGTAAACCCTTTGATTTCCGCAGTGCAATGTGCAGCAGGGCATTCTGAGATAAGCATACAGAGGCCAGTCTAATTAAAGGAAGATCTTAATAAAATTCCAGATTAACAAAAATAAGGCTGCAAAGGGTTAAGTCACTATTTTTTCAGTCTTCTCACTCATCCCATATTGGATTTTTTTGTCATGTTGTGAAGCTGTTATTAGAACAAGAGAATGAGACTTCCAGATGAGCAGAGTGAAACCATGTCGCAGCTCCAAGGTTGAGGGGCTCAGAGCAGCCTCTGAACAGAATCAAGATTTCTCTAGTATTTTCACAGGAGGTCAGAGGTCAGTGGTGAAGATGAAAGCTGGATCTGAATGTGCAAATACTGAATGCTTTACACCCAAATTGCAACTCAATGTCGCATATAACTCTCAGCATTAATTATATTACCTGCCTGCAGGCAGTAATTAGAGCGGGCTGCCCTTAAGACTGGGGAGATCTCATTTGGATTTGAGAGAGGTCACAGCGCTGGTCAGGTCATTCCTCGTCTGACTGAAGCAGTGCTGCTTTAATTGACAAACACAGATCACAGTATAAAACCCTGACAAAGCCTTGAAGCCTCCCTGTTCCTCAAGAGGCGATGGTACAAGAAGTGGGGCTGTAATGTCTCTTAGAACCAAGAGCCATTTTGCGCATTCCATACTGAGAATTCATCTCCTGTGTTCATTTCTCACCTCTCTGAATTCTTGGGTATTGTCATCCTGCCATTTGGAAGTGGGAGACCACACCTGTTTCTGCTGTGTTCTCAAGCTGGACCCATGCCTGCCTAGCTCTGCATTAGGTGGTTTGGGGACATAGGTCTCCTGTGTCAGACAAGCCAGAGCATCCCAGATCAGTGTCCACTCTGCTTCTGCAGTTTAGTGGCAAAACCAGTTTGCTGTTTTCTCATCCAGGTGTCTTGATGGCTTACAGTAATTACATCAGCCAAGACTTCTAAGAGGCCACTTCATATCCTTTCCAAGCATTATCCATGTTGCCTTCCAGCCTTGGGAAACACTGACCTAGTTTGCTGCAAGCATCAGAGCCCTTCAGCTTTCACTGTAGTCAGTGTGAACTATAGGTGCTTTTCACCTGTGATAAAGCCACCTTTCTTGAGATCACATACCAGTGTGATTTGTGAACACCAGTATTCAGTAGTGAAGGAGGAAGGTTATCAGCCCTTTCCACAGGTGGGATTTGCTTGTTGAGTTCAGCACGAGAACTCGCTGCTTTACTGTGGTGGTAGTGCTTGGTGTAACCAGCAAACAATGGGACATGTAACTGGTACAGTGAGCAAGAACCATGATCATAATGCTTTAAGGCAGCCATACACCAGCAAATGGGACTTACTCAAATGTATAATTGTGCTTTTCCCATTCTGTTCTGCTGCCCTGGAATTGCCACAGTGCCCCCAAGACGAAATGTCTGAATCTGGGCAGTCCTCAGCAGCTGCCACGCCGAGCACCACGGGAACCAAGTCCAACACTCCCACGTCATCTGTGCCCTCTGCCGCTGTCACCCCTCTGAACGAGAGCATCCAGCCCATCAGCGAGTACACCAATGGCACCACCAAGAGCAATAAGAGGGCACGAGAAAAGCGGAACAGCCGGAACATGGAAGTCCAGGTCACACAGGAGATGAGGAATGTCAGCATAGGTATGGCAGCTGGAGCTCAGGTACTTGGTCACTACCATAATCGACTGTGCAGTGTTTGTGTCTCTTTGTTTCAGGGAAAGGCTGGGAGACTGCACTGTAAGTATAGAATTTGAGGAAGCCTGACATGGAAAGGCACATGAATGAGACAGGGTTAATAGGATGTTAACAGTTTTCTGCATAGTAAATTTTTGAAAACATCAGTTATGTGAGTAATTTCACAAATTCACAGGATGGAAACAGGTTACTGAGTTCCATTCCCTGCAGTGACATGCATTGATGTCATGGAACAACCTCTTTCCTGAGCACTCAAGTCACATCTTAGGCTGAACTTTTGGGAAGCTGTTCCTGGACCTCATCAATATGACAGTTAAAGGCTTATATTTAGTTTTCTCTCTGCATTTATCTGTATTTTATATCCAGTTGTTCAAATGCCAAATTTATCAGTGACATTAAATAATTATTTTCCTTCTGTGCTCTTATCCCACATTCTTAAGTTGCTTAAAACAATTATATCCAGCTGTTTTTCTCAGCTAAATGAGCTGATTTCTTTTAGCCTCTTTCTCATATAAGAGCACTCCCAAATCTGTAGAAGTTACAGTTGTTTTCTCTCTGTTTTCCAGAGCCCTTTAGTAATTTGAATTCATGATTTCTTGTCAGGAAATCCAACATCTGAGCTTTAGCACTAGGCTGTTAAATAAATAATGTAGTAACATTATTTATTAATTTATTAATTAATTAACAAGCCCTTTAGCTCTGCCCATGTAGTGTCTGAGCAGATCCACCCTGGATTGTGAGACTTGCAGTGGCCATCAGAAATGAGAAGTGATCTGTTTTACAGATCGTGAACTTAAAATACAAAAGGACTGTAAGATTTATTAAAGGTCATTAGGTTAATATGCAGGAGCACAGAGGTAAACATAGGCCTCTGAGGCAGGCATCTGAACCAGCTGATCTTCTTTTTACCCTAGTCATTCCTTGGGAAGCAGAAGTTATAACTAAGTTATTACTGAAGCAGAAATTCATCTGCTAACATTCACAGGCTGGTTCCTAGCAAAGTAAGACCATAAATCAACATATAACATCATCCGCTGTAGCACTGAATGAGAACTGCCATGACTGAGTCCCAGTCTGTGTTTTTCTTGGGGGGGGTCGTCAGGGTCACAGATCTCCGTCTGTCAGAGATTGTGATAGTTGTCCATGGAAGCATATGGGTTCCGCACAGCCTACTATTAGATTGTGGTCCGGTTGTGATCTTGACCAAGGCAAGACCATGAAACACTTGTATCAGGAAAGCTAAGCATGGATGTCAATAGTTTGAACGCCCTATAAATACCCTGATTTTTACAGTTGCTGCTTTACTAGCTCATTTATTATCAACGGTTTTCTTGAGTCAAAGTCATCTCTTTTTTGTATGTGTGCAATTGTGAAGTGAAAGCTTTTTTTTTTTTTTTTGCACTTTCTTGGTGGAATTTTGATATTGTAGAATTTGCTCAAAGCAGATAGTTATGGCTTCTTTACATGCTCTGCATATTCAACCGTTCAGGTATTTCTCACCCTAATGCGAAATTAATTCTCCATGCTTAGAAGTAATGCACATACTTGAACTTTAATATTGTATTTTATGCATCTGTAATTAAAATCTCTGTCAGTGATGCATGTGCCTTACAGCTGAACTACCAGTATTGGTACCTGGAGGTATTTGCAGAAAAGCTTCCCAGCTTGCTAAAGTAAAGCTGGGGAAGGCTGTACTTGTGTTAGACCTGATGGGTGTGGATACCTGCTTTGGCAACAGATCACATCACACTTTGTCTTCCAGCCTGGGTTTGCAGCCAGGTGGTGCACGATGCCAGCCTGAAAGAAATTAACACTTCAGTTGCCATGGACTTTGTATATTTGGCTTCTGAGATGTCTGGAAAGGTCAAAAATGTCACATCTAAGTTCACTGAGGGACTAATGTAATTTACAAATTAGGTCTTTAATCCTTCAGGAGTTCCTTGTGTGAACAGACACTGTGTTCATGTTGCTTGTTCAGAATAGGTGCAAGTCTGAGCTTTTGAAGACTTTGGTATCCAATAAACAGGATTTGACAAGAGGAAAAAATTCCTTATTCTTTAAATGTTGGCTTTAGGCTGTAGATTACACACAAACCAGATTTCATTTATTGGTTTTGAAGTCAAGTTTCACTGTAAGGGGTATCTAAACCAGTGTAGACTTGAGAATGTGTATTGAAAATCTGTTTCTATTAAAACTAAATAGTGCCAGTTTCTAACAATGGTAATTTCTATGAAGCTGTACAGAATATCACTGTGTTGCCTTTGATCTCAGCTAATGCTATCTGGGGATGGAGGAGTTTTTTATTGGCAGATAAAAAAGGAGTTTTGGAATTTATTTCTATGGATAAAATACTTCTGCTTATCCCATTTTAGTGAGTATTCAGGGCAATGACTTAGTGATGCTCTGGAATGGGGCTGGGAAGAGGGGTGCTTATGGTGTTCCTCCTCTGGAATTGAGAGGGCACCTTCAACCACTTTCTGTTCTGATTTTAAGACTGTGAGCATGGCACTGTGAAATTTTCAAACCTCAATATTCAAAGCTGTAAAAGTCTGTTCAAGAGATACCATTCTCTGAAAGTCCTGATCCTGTATGTGATATATACTGTCTTACCTAGGGATGGGCAGCAGCGATGAGTGGTCCGATGTCCAGGACATCATTGATTCTACTCCAGAGCTGGATATGTGTCAGGACCCCCGCCTGGAACGCACGGGTAGCAGGTACTGATTGTGACTTTTCCCTGCATGCTCTGTCACTTGGCTTCACAAGGAGTGAGCTCTGGCTCATAGTGAGCTCACAGTGCAGCTGTTTGAGACAGTCCATATATTCTGCCTAGTATCAGGGGTCCTGACCTACTTTGGGTTCTCCAAAAGGCAGATCTACAGGAGGACGTGTACCGCTGATCCAGGACTGGGCTCATTTGACTTGCTGGTCAGGGAGTTTGGAGGGATGATGGAGCAGCAGCAAGTTTAAGACAAGCAAGGAGAACATGGGTTTAAGCTGTAAGGAAGAGGGAAAAGGTGCATTTGTCTAATAAGAGCTGAGTTCTGAATTCCATTTTAAAACCCCAAGGTTTTTTCAGTTCTAATTTTTTCAAATATTTGAGGAGTAGAGGTAGGACTGTCCCCCATGGGAGGACAAACAGAGGTAACCTCACCAATCCCACAGGCTCTGAGCAGGGATGCTCAGATCACTGGTAGTGTGTTGTGGTTTGAAAGAAAACGAAGTGAGAGGCTCTAGACTAGAAAGACTATTTAATGAAAAGAAAAAGGAAAATAATAAA
>VZUI01058215.1:0-16781 GCA_013401135.1 Cettia cetti
GCTCTTGTCCTGCCCAAGGTGTGTCCTTAAAGGCCTTTCAATAAATCTCTGCTTTATTCTCCAGCTCTGTCCAGTCTGTTCCAGCTCAGCCTTCCCAAGGGATCAGCAGAACATTGTACAGTTCTCTAATCCTGCAAGGACACGGAAAAGAGATGAATTTCCGGCTCTTCCAGGGACAATGTTTTATCCCACACTTGCACACAGCCTGGAATAACACAACGCAGGGCTGAGAGTGAGGTCACACAATGTCACTGCATCCTCTGGAGATCTCCCTGCCCAAAAAGACCCTGAAATCTGCGATTGTGCCCGGGCTGGGGCTGGAGCTGGGAAAGGTCTGGATTGCCAGGAGATGGCACTGCTTCTCCATGGAGCCGCCCGTGGAGCAGGTGCATCCCGATCCATCCCAGCTGCTTCTGCTCCTCAGCTTGCCTCAAAGCCCTTCCCAGGGATCCCGCAAGTTTGGGGCTCATCAGGAGCACCAGGGCAGCTTTATCCACACCCAGAATCTTCTGGAATTCACAGCTCTCCCTACACAACGAGTGCAGGCCAGGCAGGGTGGATTCCTCACTTGTAAATCTACGGAAAAGCCGATTTTATTTCCCTTCCTGCAGCGTTTCACTCCCTCGACTCAAAGCCTTTTTTGCTAAGGAGAAAAAGCACTTGAAATAAATTATTAAATAATTTATTCAATAATAAATAATCAAATAAATTATCCAGCTTGACAAGGATTATTTTATTTAACTGCTGTTTATCTCCACTCTGGAGATGCTCACCTGCCCATTCCAGCCTCCAGAAGCCCATGGAAATCGTGGGAGAAGGGGAAAAACAGAGGGGTTTTTATTCTGACCTAGAGGAATAATTGGGATTTTAAGGTGATTCGGAGCTCCCCGTGGCCCGGGTCAGGTTTGTGGCCAATAGATGGGGCCAAATCCACAGCATCCACCTGGAGATCCCCGGGAGCAGCTTCTGCCAGCGCCCGCAGCAAGGTGGCTCCGGAGTCCCCGGGATGAAGCTTCCACGGGATGTGCTGAGGAAAAGCTCTCGGGAAGAAGGTCAGTGGAAAAGGGCTCGGGAAAGACCAAGTCTCCAACAAATCCTGCTCCTCCACTTCTTTCCCGGGATAAAACCTGCTAGTTCTGCCGGTAAAACCTGGGAAAACTCCCCGAGGGCAAATTTGGATCCTCAGAGAACAGCACAGATCTCCCCAAAGTTTTCCACACCCAGCAGCAGCATCATCTCTGCTCCTGAACTTTCCACCAGCAGGGATGCAGAACTTCTCTCTGCCTTGGGAAAATCCAGTTATTAATAATTTAGTGAGCCATGGCACTTTGAGGAGGAATCAGCAAGGAATCCATCTGAAAGGCAGAAAACCCCTTTTTTTCCCCCTCACATCTGGAAAAGAAGAGAAAATGGAGAAACACTTGTTGCAGAGGCAAATATAAACCCTCCTTTTATTCAATTTTCATCACTTTTAATCGCTTGTGTGTTAAGACCTCGACTTTTAAAAAGCAAAATAAAAGCATTCAGCTTTTCGTAGAAGGAATCTGCCTGCTGATTAATAATCCCTAAATATTATTCAATTGCCAAGTGGAAGAGAGCAGTGCTGGGACTTGCTTTGGCCTGCCAGGTTCCATCCTGTGTGTGGATTTAACTGCCTGGACCACTGAGCTCTTACTCATGACCCGTGGGAAGGAAAGAAAGCCCCCCAAACCAAAGGGAAAAACCCCAAAGTTCAAAGGAAAGCCCAGCAAGGAGCAGTTTGAGGCCAGGACGAGGCTGAGTCACCCAGTCATGATCCAGCAGCACAGGTAAGTGCTAGTCCTGGAGTTCTACAAGGCTGCTGCCAGTCACACCTGGAATCATGGAATATCCTGAGCTGGGAGGAATCCACAAGGATCATCAGATTCTGCATGGACAACCCCAAAAATCACCCTGGGGTTTAATAAGGGTGTGATGGTGTCATGTTTTAACTTAAAGCCATCACAAAAAGACCACCAGGGAGAAAATGCCCCAGCTTTGCAGCGGGGGGAAGGCTCTGACACCCCAGTGCTGCCCTGTTCTTTTCAGCCTTCTGATATTTACATTTTTGTAATGGAGTTTCTCATGCATTTTCACATCAACAAAATAATGTTTTTTGTAGCTCTCTCTTTCTTGTTGGCATTCCTCTCTTGGGGAGGAGAAATTTGATGGACTTCTAGTTTGACCAGTGTGGTTGGAGAGGTGGCAACCTTCATCCTCCAATCCCTGGTCATTGTCCAAAATCTATATAAACTGAAGTAGCAAAAAAATATTTCCTTTTTCTTTTCTTGCCCTGACAACATGTGCATGTCACTCATTGTGTGTCCCATAGTGACACCCCAGTTCTCCTCTCCTCTTGGGGTTCTTAGGGGTTTTTTTTTTGCTCTAAGGTCAGGGCAAATAAATCTTAGGAGCTGCTGTTTTTGAAGTCTCACTCTGAAGTTTATTATTCTTATTTATTACAAACCCACGAGATGTGAGTTCTCTCTAACAAGTCGAGAAAATGAGCTAAAATTGTGTCTGTTCTGGGCTATTTAAGTCTCAATTACTCAACAAACTGTTGACATCTATATTATTTTTGTTTCTAACTCAATTATGACCACTCAAAACCCACAATGAGCACATTTTTCACCCAGTTAGAGAAAATCACCCAGATTTATGAAGAGGAAGGAAGAGGAATTGCAAAAAGACAATTTTACCTACACCCAGGACTCTCTATTTTGGCTTCCATATACTACCATACACTAAAATCCCAAATCCAAGTTTTTCACCCTGGCAGAGCACACAACACTCTCCAAACTACACACACACAGTTTCTGTGCTATCACTCAATTTTTGAAGCCTTTTCCAAGGTCTCAGGTCAAACGAGGTTCTTATCTGAGGGTCAGCACCCTCAAACTCAGAAAGCTCCAAATTTTCAGCCTTCAGAGTTCCAACACTCTCCTCCCAAGGCCAACAGCTTCACCCAAAACCCTCTTCACCCAAATTTTAGGCTCCTCCTGTTGCTTCAGGCCAAGACTACAAGCACTGACTCCCAGTAGCAAGGCCACCTTCAGCACCCAAATCTTCATTCACCACAAAAGCTGCTCCTGCAGATTTATCCCAGCCTTTTCCAGCTCGGCCTGCCAGCCCCAGGCTTTGCTGCAACTTGCAGGAGCCCTTGAACTTCCAGCGTGGCTTTGCTTCAAGACAGGACCTGAAGGAAGGATGGACGAGGTCCAGCCTCGTGCTGGAAGTGCCAAAGAGCCTGGCAAATACTTTGGAGGATTTAAAGTGAGTGGTTAAATGAGATGGGAATTGCTTTTATCTGCCCAGCAGCCCAGGCCAGCAGGAACACGCTCCTGGAAGCTGCAGATGCCTGTGGGGCTTTGGAGCGTGGTGGAAGCCAGGGCAGAGGGGATCCTCCCTGCAGGGAACAGCAGCTCTGCTCCCCTTCCTCCAGCTGGGACTATGCAGGGCTGGGGACACCCAGGGCAGCCCCTCCTGCCACCACCGTGCTGCCTGGGGACCTGCCCAGCCCTGGCTTCACTAGGATGGGTTGGGGCTGGAATCAGAATTAATGCAGGGAGATGGAATTGTGGAATATCCTGAGGTGGGAAGGAACCCACAGGGATCATGGGTGCAGCTCCTGGCCCTGCACAGACACCCCAACAATCCCACCCTGTGCATCCCTGAGTGTTGTCCAAACTCTCCTGGAGCTCTGGCAGCCTCGGGGCCCAGCCCAGCACCCTTTGAGGGAAGAACCTTCCCCTGATTTCCAACCTCCAGCCCTTCCCTCGAGTCCTGTCCCAGCCCCAGAGAGAAGAGAGCGATGCCTGCTCCTCCCCTTCCCCTGATTTCCAACCTCAGCGCCCCCTGGCACAGCCCCAGCCCTTCCCTCGAGTCCTGTCCCAGCCCCAGAGAGAAGAGAGCGATGCCTGCTCCTTCCCTTCCCCTGATTTCCTCCAGCCCTTCCCTCGAGTCCTCCCACAGCCCCAGAGTGAAGAGAGTGATGCCTGCTCCTCCCCTTCCCCTCAGGAGGAAGCTGGAGCTGAAGGATTTGGGCTGGTGGGGATCTCAGGGGGTGCCTGATGTGGGGAGCTGAGTGTGAGACACTCCTTTGGCCTGGAGCTGGGATGCAGAAAGAATGTGGGAACGGAGGAAAGAGAAGACCTGGGCTGATAAGAAGGTTAAGAGGGGGATTAAGAGGGGCTTGTGCAAGGTGATCATGATGAGTTTTGTGTTTTCCACCCTCCCTGGCTCAGGCTCACACCAGCCAGCAGCACTGTGCTGAGGAGGCACCAAGCCTCTCAGCAGATCACCCAAATCACCTCTCTGGGTGTCCTGTGCCCTGCCCGTGTCACACCCACACCAACCACAGCATTGAGAGGTGCCCATGTGGGAAGCTTCTGCCTTCTTTTTCTCCTTGCCAAGGTGAGGATGAATAACACACGGGAAACACAGATTTCGAGTTTGGACTTGATTATTGATTGATTATTTCTTATTTATTTCCAGCCTCACAAGAAATGAGCTCTAACCAGCAAGTTGGAGAATCGAGGTAAAATGGAGCACTTCTCTATCTCTTTACAAGAACAACCTGTTCAATTATGAAATGCCATCTAAATTATTTTTATTTTAAACCAAATAAGTAACTCCTTGAAGTCTGCAATGTGGACTCCATCACCCAATTACAGAAAAACACCCAAACCTGTGAAGAAGAAGGAGGAAGAAAGCGAAGAAGGATTCACACAGCACCCAAAGCCCTCCTTGACTCACATGTATTACTATGTACTAAAACCCCAAAATCTAAGTTTCCAGAACTCCAACAGGCATTCCTGAGTGGTCAAGGAGGCCTCACCGCAGGATTTGTGTCCTTCTCATCACTTCTTTCCTGCTGAACCCAGCACTTCCCACCTGTGAGGCATCTCAGTGTGACAAAGCTGCAGCTCCTGCCCCCACAGAACCCCCTGGAAACACCCTGTGCCCCCCAGAGCCTGGACCCCACTGAGGCTGAGGAACCATCTCAGGAGGGCTGTGACTGCTCCTAAATCAGGGGCTGGTGGCAGGGGATGCTCCAGTGCTCAGCCCCTGACCTGCGGCCTGCTCTGTGTGAATGCTGACAATGATTTACAGGCCAGCAGAGCTTTGCATGCCCACACACCCTCCCAGGGGCCAAAATGCCCTTGCAAATTGCTGCTGCACCCTGCACTCCATCCTGTGCCTCTGATTTTCTGAGTCTGTGAAAGTTTTCAGCCTGTTGGTAGCTGATTCCTTCTTCCTGTGAGAGAATCCATTCCTTTCAAGGACAGTGAACGTCAACAAATTCTTTATTTTTCATAAACACTTCTAAGTTTTCATAATAACTCTCTAACAAGTGTTGTTTTTATTATTTAACCAATGAAGTGTTGTCTTTACTAACCAATCATAGTGCAGCATCTTATAGAAGGGCTGTGTGAAATTGAAAATAAAGCCTTCTGAATTTTCTTTCTACCTGCAGTCAAGCTCTTCATTTCATGCCCAGCAGTGACACCATCCCCTGGGAGCTGGATGGATTCTGCCTCTCAATCCAGTGGGAGAGGAGAGCAGATTGCTTCTTCACAGAGATTTAGGAACAACCAAAATGAGAGAGAGGAGGGCAGGGCAGGGGGTGATGGGGACCTGGCTGCAGGAGGAACCTGGACTGGACCCTGACCATCAAGCAGGGCTTCAATCCTGCACCAGTGTTAGAAAATCCCACTGCATTTGGAGCTCAGGTGTGCCCCAAAACTGCCTGGGCTCGCCCAAAAACCAGAGCTCTGAGCCAGGATCCTAAAAATAAACCAAGCTGGAGCATGGACAGAGCCCACCCAGGCACCTCCACGGGGTCGCCACTCCAAAATGGGTGGCTGCTCCTAGGAAATCACATTTTACCTAAAAACACTCCAGAAAATGAGAGATCTCAACCAAAAAAAGATGTGTTGACACACATCTACATACAAACACACTCAATCCTTTGCTCCAGGTGTGCACAAGGTTCAGGCAACCACAAAAAGCTTGGAAAAATGTTCCCAAGGCAACCACCAGGCCTGTGACTCCTTCCCATGGCCTGGTGATGTGACGTGACTGTTTTGGAGGGACACAAAGAAACCTGGCACAGCAGAAGATTTTCCTGCAACTGGCCACAGAAACGGATTCTAAAGAGCCAGGAGATGAAGGACAGTGAAAGTAACAGGGAGATAAACTGGAAATTGGTGATCAGGTCTCTCCTAAACCTCCCTGCAGCTGGGGAAGGGGAGATGGAAATGCAGCACCACGCCTGGTCTGGTTTGTGGCTCCTTCCGAGGCCAAATTCTGCTTCTTGTTCCAGGTCCAAGCTGGGGGCAGCAGGCAAAGATGTTCAAGTTCTTCAGAGATAGCAGTTCCTGGGAGCCAGAAACCTCCCAGAACCAGGCTTGGCTGAATCCAGTAAATCCAGGGAAGTTTTCCTGACGTTTGGGTCATTCCATGTGGCTCAAGGGGCTCCAGACATGAGGTAGGAGAAAAGCAAGTCCAAGATCATTGGAGGGATTGCCCACGTGTTTGGTGGTGGGATCAGATCCCTACTGGAGCCCTGAGCACTGAGAATTCCAGGATTTCTGTGCCCACAGGCACTGACCCCCAAGCAAACCCTGCACTGACCTGAGCCCGTGGAGAAGCTCCCAAAATTGAGTGAAAAAACCGAGATTTTGGGTGTGTGGTTTGAATGGAAGTGTGTGACAGCACAGGGGCAAAGCTCAGAGTTTCAGGGTTTAGAGCACAGGAATGTGCACAGAGCAAGGTGCAGGATTCAGGGCAGGGCTGAGCCCTTCTTTTTCACCTTCTGCTCCATGGCCTGGGTGGGGTTTTGTAACTGGGTAAAAAATCCACATTGCGGGGCAGGGGTGGTTGGGGATCGGGTTAAAAATAAAAATAATTTAGGTGTAATTTCATAATTGGACAATTTATCCTTAAAAAGCCTTGTAGAGAGAGGGATAGGGGCCATTTTTTGTTTGTTAGCTGTTGAACTCAGGGTCTGTGAGACTGTAACATAGATAAGAATTAATAAACATCTGAGTCTGAATAAGAAACACCATCTTGCTCAATTAATCCCCACCCTGAAAAAAAAGAAGATAAAATGCTACAGATCCCCACAGATCATAACCAAACCTTAAATTTCCTCTCACAGGGAGCCCCCAAATCTCAAATCAGCCTCCTCAATGTAGGTCTGAGGCACTGTGGGGTACTGAGGAGATCCACATGAGCCTGACCTGCAGGGCATCAAACCTTTGGGATGTCTGCATGAGGGTGAGAAGGCTGCTGGAGGCTGCTGGGGCAGCCCAGGGAGGATTTTAGGTGGCAGGAGGTGCCAGTGGTAAAACCCCACTGTGCCCCGAGGTGCAGGCACCAAGATGTTTTAATGTGCATCCAAATCCCACTTTTTTAAGGTGTGGAGGTTAATCCAAAGGTTTCCTGTGGCCAGCAGAGCTTTAAGGGCAGTGCTAAATGAGAAGGAAACAGCCAAACTGGTGAATTTCTGGTGATTGGGACCTGGGGGTGCTTTTCCACCCTCTGCATCCTTTCCTTGGGCATGCACTCTGGCACCAGGAGTCTCCTAAACAGTCACGAGTTGCCCTGGGCTGCTGCCAGATTTTCCTTTGGCCAGAGCTGAGACTCCCAGAGCTCAGGTTTTATTGGGGAGTGATAAAATAAAACCATTTGCTGCAGGAACATTCAGAAGGGGAATCCCCGAGGATCAATGTCAAGAGTTTTACCCAAGCTGTTTTTGCAGGGATCACGTGGTCAAGAGTAATGGCTTCGTAAAGGGCTGGAAATTATAGGCCTGAAATTTTTATTTAGCTGAAAATTAGAGTGGCAAACAATTTAGACCTGCTGGAGAGAGAAACCCTGCTGGGGACAGAGCTTCTGGTTGCTTTTATTGGTTTGCAATGATCTGTGTTGGGTATTTTTTGGGGATCATCAGCCTCTCTCCTCCCTGGCACAACCAGGGATTTCAGTTTCTTTGTTAGGACAGTGCAAAAGGAGACAAAATAAGTTTTAAAAGAGTAAAATGAGAAAACTGGAGACTTGCTACAAGAAGCAGCAGAGTGATCTGCAGGGAGGAATGATACAGAAATGACTGATGGATGGCTGAAATGTGTATTTTCTGTACCTTGTAGATGCCATCTGCAGAAAATGAGTTGGGATTTGAACTGAAACTCAATTTCTCTGGTTAGGGCCCTTGGGAAAGGGAAAAGTGGCCTCAAAAAGATGTACCTGGTCAGACTGGAGAAAGTTCCTGTGATTTTCATCTGCTGCCCTGTCCCTGGAAGTGTCCAAGGCCAGGCTGGAGCAACCTGGGGTAGTGGAAGGTGCCCCTGCCCATGGCAGGGAAATGGAACTGGATGATCCACAAGACTTCTTCCAACCCAGACCATTCTGTGATTTTGTACCAGGCATGAATTTGTGCCTTTAAGGTCCTCCTCAGATGGGTTTTTCCTGAATTCCTAATTAAAAAAAAAAAAGAAAAATCAACCTGGTAGCAAAGGCTTGAAATCAAAGCAATCAGAGCAGAGCTGCCTTGCAGGAGGATGAGATCCCAAAGGCTGGAGGGTTTGCTGGAATTGGATGGAGAAGAGTTGGGTTAAACCAGAGGGGACAAACAGGCAGGTGTGAACTGTGTTTGTTCTAAATATGTTCATTTTTTGTGCTGGGGAGGTTTTCTTGTGTGTTACTTTGCATTTCTGTCTTGAGAAAGAGGAGGTATTTGGTCTTTGCTCCTTTGAGTAAAACTCTCTTTGTTATTTTACCTTTTTCCACGGTGAATTTTAGCTCCTGAGTGAGTTTTCTGTTCCTGGGGTTGGAAGCCAAGCTGGTGACTTCCCCCCAGCCCTGAGCCCTGTCCCTGCTGCTGCCAGCCAGGCCTGCAGACAGGTCACACTAATGTTTAACTGCAGCCTGTGTCACTGCATTCAGAGCCTGCTTTCCCTCCCCTCTGGACAAGTTTATTCCCAGTGGATACAGTGACCCCATCACCTCTGGGTGTCCCTGCACTGCCCTTCACAGGGCATCTTCTGAGAGCTCCTTTCATCTCAGCTCTTCAGCCCTGACCCTCTCCAGGGGACCACATCCTTCCTTGGAGCAGCAGGAAGGATTTTTGTTGGGAAGAACAGGTGGATTCCCGTGCTGGGATGAGGATGGGGTCCTGAGGCAGGTCAGACTCAGGACTAAGGGGTGAGAGAACTCTGAATTGTCCCTGAGCAGCACCAAAGCCACCTCTGTCATCCTTTGATGTCAGATTTGCTTTGTTATCTTTCATTTGCAAGGTTGGATATTTCAGTCAGAGCAGGGATATTACCTTTATGATTGATGATTATGACATGGTGACTATGATGATGATGATGGTTTTATGGTTGATTATTATCTGTAGTTGTAGTTATCAGTATGACTGTTATGGTTTTGTATTTTATGATATATTATTCTCATTATTGGTATGATTATGACTGATGATTATTGATGATGATGATGATACCAGGTTATTCTCATCATCTGCAGTACCTGAAATTCCTCCAGGAATGCAGAAACCTCTGGCACAAGGGCACATGGGCGAGTTCCTGCCTTAACCCAGGGCTAAAAGATCCCTGCCAGCTCAGGCTGGCCGTGTTTTCCTGAGGAATTACAGAGTGAGGAATTCCTCCTGTCCCATTCCCCCAGATTTTAGAACCTCCAGCACATTTCCCCCCTGGAGACAGGGACTAATTCCTGCTGCTGATCCTCTCCTCCAACCTGGTGGCCACGACCCTCTCCCCATCATCCCGTGCAACATCACTGCTTAACAACAACAAAATCAGCCTAAGGACAAAGGAATCCAGGCAGGCTGGGGGGCTGGAGGAGCCTCTCCAGGTGGGAAGGGATCCTGCACTTCAAAGGTCACTCATCCCTGCCCTGGAAGGCTGGAAGCACTTCCCCAGTGTCGAGTGTCCTCCGGGGAGGAACAAACACTCCAAGGGTTTGCAGACCACTCTCCTCTCGCCCCTTTCCTCCTGGGATGATGACAAAAAGTCAAGGCCGTTGTTCCTGGAGTGGACTTGAAGTGTGTTGACCTTGCTGAGCCCCAGGGATCTCAGGGCTGCTGAGGGTAGTCCTGTGTCTGCTCTGTCAGCCCCGAGAGGCTCAGATGTCTCTTTTTTTTCCTCTCTTGAGTGCTGTTTCCTGGTGTTGGGAGGCCGGGCTGTGTGTTTTAGGAGATGGGAAAATGGTTATATCCTGCTCAGGGTGATGGGAATGGATGAAGGGAGTTACACAGGACGTGTTCAGTGTGTTGGGGGTGGTGGTTCCTCCTATCAGTTCCCCATGGGGAGGGACAGATGCTCTGGAAGGGAGCAGCTCAAGGGAGTGGAGCTGGATGCTTAATTTTGATTATGTGTGGAATCAAACTCCTGTCAAATTAAGGTGAGCCATAGAATCATGGAATATCCTGAGCTGGAAGAGATTCACAAGGATCATCCAGTCCAGCTCCTGGCCCTGCACAGACACCTCAAAATCCCACCCTGTGCATCCCTGGCAGCGCTGTCCAAACACTCCTGGAGCTCTGGCAGCCTCAGGGCTGTGCCCATTCCCTGGGGAGCCTGGGCAGTGCCCAGCATCCTCAGGGGGAAGAACCTTTCCCTGATTTCCAGATTTCCAACCTCAACCTCCCCTGACACAGCTTCCTGCCATTCCCTGGGTGCTGTCACTGTCACAGATAGAAAAACTCAGTGCCTGTCCCTGCACTTGGGGTGCAAATGCACATTTTTCACCATCACACAGAGATGTTCAGGTCAGGATACAATAATAAAGTTTGATAATTGCTGAACACACCAAGGAAGAAAATTTGACCCCGAGGCTCCTTCCTTGACTCTGACAAACTCTGATTTCTCATGTGGATTAGTCCAGGGGAGCAGGTAGCTGTCCCCAGATGTGCTTGGAGACGTGGTTCAGGTGGATTTGGCAGTGCTGGATGAATGGTTGGACTTGATGATCTTGGCTTTTCAGCCTCAATGATTCCAAGGTCTTCCAGGAACTGAAATCATGGTGTATTCCCTGTGTTAGGCATGTCCAAACAAGAGACAGCTCCAAAAGGACACCAGTGGGTAGAACTGGGCCCCCTGACTCCTCCACAACATCTCTGGACCTCTCCAGGCAGCAAAGGGTGCAGGGTGGGATGTGCAAGCTTGGGATTTGCAGCCAGAGTAAGGGGAGATACTCCTGAGACCCTGAAATCCTGAATGCTGATGGGCCTCGGCCTGACTTGCTGCTGAAAGAATTTGGAGTGAGTTTTGCCTGTGAGCTCACAACCATTTGTGTGAAATTCCACCTGCTCTAGGGGAAGGTGCCCTGCCCATGGACAGAGGATTTGTAGGGCCCCTTCCAACCCAAACCACTCCATGATTCTGCGATATCAGATAATCAGCTCATTTCACTGTTGGAAAACCCTGTGGGCTGGAAATAACAATTCCACGTGCGTGTTTCCGCTCCACACACATTTTTGCTTGTGCGTGCAACGTGTATATACAGACACTTATGGATTTATGCCTATTTTTGCTCATGTTTTAACCACCAGAACCTCCCAGCCTGGGCATTTTCCCTCTCCCTCCTTGTCCCAGAGTGAAATCCTTTCCCTGCTCGGGCTGGGAAGTCAGCCTGTCACATGAACAGCAGGCCAGGGGCATTATCTGCCTGCCTTTCCTCGCTGAACAATGTAAGTAGATGATTAACCATTAAAGCAACACACTTTGCTGAGCCATTAACCAGAGAGGAAGGCCTGTGCTTGGCTGAACAATGGGCTCCATACAGAAACCAGCCCAGCCTGCCCATCCTGGAAGCTCCTCTCCGACAGATCCGGGAGGATTTTTTCTTGGAATGACTCGGTTTGGGCTCTCACTCAGCCAAACTCATACTGGAGCTGGTGTTCCCCAGCTTTCCAAGTGCCCTGTGCTGATCTTGGAAGCTGATCCTGCCCAAATCCAAGCTTTGGAGCTGCCACTCTTTTTCCAGCCTCCCTTTTGCACGCTGCAGGAATGCTGTGTGGGAATTCAGGAGCTCCTAAACCAGCCAGATTTCCTCATCTGGAGGCATTCCAAACACATGAGACAGAATTAATCATTTCTCTCTATCTCTTTTTTTTGGGATTGTGGTGCTCCATCCCATCCTGGCTGTGTCTATCAGGTGCATTTCCAACCAAACCATCCCAGAATCACTGAAGGGACCCTAAACACCATCCAGTCCCATCACTCCTGTGTTTTAAAATCCACCCAGTTCCACCTGGATGTGTGTTTTAGAGTCCCTCTTTTTGTGTTTTAAAGACCATCCAATGTGTTTGAACCACCTAATTGCATCCTTCCTGTGTTTTAAAGACCATCCAGTTCCATGATGTTTATTTTGGGTCTATTCCTGCTCAGCTGTCCCAATATTTATCTCCTGTCGCTCTCCTTGGTGGGTGCCACTGGAAAATCAGGGAAAAGAATTTCCCAAATCCCTGATTTCAAAAGAGAAGGAAATCTGGTGATGTGATAAAGGAGGGAACTCTTCTAACTGGATGTCATCAAAACGAGGATGTGACACAGAAACTGGATACAGTGGTGAGAAATTCCTTTTTTTTTTTTTTTTTTTGCCCCTCCCAAGGTTAGTACATGGATACAGACTGAGGGAATGTTCTGCAATGTGTCCATTTGGTACGTGGAATATTCCTTGGTGCACCTCAGCCTTCCCAGGAACACTGAAATAGGAAGTTCCCCAAAGGCAGAGATCCTTGGAGTTGAATTTGATTCAGATTTCCAAAGTTCTTCAGTACAGGGAATATGAGAAGAGAACACAAAAGATTTATTTTGGGGCTGGGAAGAAGAGTGAAAAAAAGGGTGAAAATCCTGAATTTGTGGCACTTGGAGGTCCAGATTTGGGGTGATTATTTTGGTGTTGGGTTCATGGTTGGAGTGGATGATCTTGAAGGTCTCTTCCAGCCTTGATGACTCTGTGATTTCCCAGACTGAGACTTTGAGAAAAGCTTATTGATTTATTTGAACCAAATAAGGATGAACTTTCCTACATATTGAGCTTCATCTCCACACAAATTCCTTGAAAAAAATTCCTTGGCAGATTACCCAAATATATGATAGAAGCCAGATTTTGGGCCAGATCTGGAGTGACCCAGTTGGTACCTCTAGGATGTCCTGCCCTGGAGCCTGCACATCCATCCCAGCTTCCCACTGGGAATGGGCCCTGCTCCCCATTGCTCTGCTTCCCAAATATCCCACAGGGTGATGCCACATCCCAAACACCCCCAGGCAACACAGCCCTGGACTCTGAGCTCGTCCAGAGGCAGAAACCAGGATGCCCCAAGATTCCAGGGTGTGTCCCAAACTGGATTTGGAGTTGAGCTAAGACAGAAGGTAACAAAACCAGAAGGCCCCAGTGATATTCAGGTTTTCCCCAGCTGTGAGTTACCTGTTGAGAGCTGGATTTTTTGTTCTGCTGCTTAGCTGGAAATAATCCTAGGAAAGGATTTCTGGGATGTAGCAGGCTGGGATGAGGTTTGCAAGAACTTGAGCAGCAACTGGAAGTTGTAAAATTATTATTTCTGTATTTTGGCTGTGCAGGGAGGCAAAAAACACTGGCAGCAGACAGGTAGAGCAGCAAGAAAAATGCTCTGCGCTCAGAAACTCCAGAATTACAGAACAGCCTGGGTTGAAAGGGACCTTAGAGATCATCCAGTTCCACCCAGGGACGCCTTCCACTGTCCCAGGGTGCTCCAAGCCCCATCCAGCCTGGCCCTGGACACTTCCAGGGATCCAGGGGCAACCACAGCTGCTCTGGGCACCCTGTGCCAGGGCCTCCCCACCCTCACAGGGAGGAATTTTTTCCCAATATCCCATCCAAACCTTCTCTCTGTCAGTTTGAATCCATTTCCCCTCATCTTGTCACTCCAGGCCCTTGCTAAAAGGACTTTTTGAACTTGAGTTTGCTTTCAAAAGAGGCTCATTTTACTCACAGGAGCGGGGAATCACTCACAGGAACCTTCTTCTGACTTGGCCAAGACCTGGCAGTGTCCACAAACTGTGCCAGGTGACAACACCCAACTCCCAGACACTCTGGCTGGGGACCAGACAGATGACAACCTTCAAGACAATGACATTTCAGTTCCAGCAGGAAATCATTAGCCCAGTTTCAAAGAAAGCAAAACACAGTGAAATAAAACACTTTTATTAGCACGAAAAGTCCAAAAAAAAAAGTGAAATAACACAAGCAGCATCACCCGTCCTCTAAAAATAAAAGCAAAGAGAGAGAGTTTTCAGCAGGGCTGGAAAATCCCCGACACACTTTCAATGGGTGGGCTTGATGTTGTGGCTACAAAAATATTTCTGCTCAGTTTGTTTCTGGCTGTTTTACAGCTGAAGGGTTGCCAGATCTCTTGGCTGGGTATCCCTTTCCCTTCAGCATTCCAAAAGATGGGATTGCTCATCCCAAAAAGGTTTGGAGAGGTGGGGGACTCGGGGAATAACTGCCCTGTTAAATGTCCTGAAATATCCCAAAGTTTTGAGCCACAGCAACTGTCACCAACTTCAGAGAAATTCCTTAAAAAACCTCAAAAAACTTAATTTTTCTCCAGAATTTCAGTTCAGGTAGTTTGGAAACACTGAAGGAGTTCAGTGTGATTTTTTGTTGTTGTTGGGTTTTGTTGGGTTTTTGTGTGTGTGTGTGGGGGGGGTGTTGGGTTTTTTTTGGTTTTTTTTTTTTGGTTTTTTTTTTGTTTGTTTGTTTTTTGTTTTTTAGGCTTTCCAGCAAAAAATGAAGCTGGAGAACAACAAATGTCCTTTTGGCTCAGCCCATGACATCCATGGGAGCTCAGTCTTGTTCCCTTCTGAGGGCATTTCACTCCACTCCACCCTTTCCAGCCTTTCCTTTGCACATGGGGAGGTTTTTTTTAAAAGCCAGAGTGTAATTTGCAGGCAAAAAGGTCATATTTTGAAATATCCAAGGAAGTCTGTTGATGTTTTGGACCTGTCTTGAGAATACTTTCATTTTTTCCCCCATAGAAATTTTCTCCCACCTTTTGTGCCACCCACAGAATTTCAGTGGGGATTTTTTTGGGTTATCTTCTCTTCCCTGCCAATCTCCATTCTCAGAAAATTCACTATTAAAAAAAATAAAGCAAAAACCCAACAAACAAACAAAAAAAGGAGAAAAATCTCTGTCCAGACCTGCTTCTCATCCACAATTTTTATGATTTTTTGTTCTTTGCAGTGTTAAAAACTGATCAAACACCCCATGGCCCTTTCCAGTGGAGCCAACGGAGGGAGGGTTTTTAAATTGGAATTATTTTATCAGAGCAGCAATCAATTAGAGGAATTTCCAAAAAAACCCAAACCAAACAAGCTCATGGCGGAATGCAGCACCCACAGACAACGGAGCTGGTTGGAAACTGTTACAGAACTTCAACCAGAAATAAATTTGTAGAGATTTTAAAATGTTTCTGTTACCTCTCTCCAAGGTGACAGCAGTGAGCACAGCCAGGGACAGCTGAAATCCAAAAAAACCAGCATCTACTCCCCACTTTTTACTTTTTTTCCTCTTTTTTCCCCCTTTCCCTTTTTCCTCACATCCTCCTCTCTCCTTTCCTGTTCAATGGTTTAATGTATGTTCAAGGTCAAAGAGCCTTGACTGGGGCATCTCCCTGGCCACTGCCACCAGAGCAGGGTGGGTGACCTTAAAGACAGAGGGACAGGTCACCTGTCACCCTCAGGGTGAGGTAAACAAGAGGTCCTGGAGGAGCAGAGCTCATCTGCAGAGGGCATTGGGATATTTACCTCGAGTTTCCCTCTTCTCCCCCAATTCCTGCCCCCCTTAACCTCAATTTTTAAATTTCTCCCTTCCAGTGGCTCTCCCAGTTATGTCCCCAGGAGTGTCACAGCTCAAGAATAATTCTGGCTGGCTCTCTAATAGAATTAATCAGCTCAGGGGAGGTGCTGAGCTCACACAGGGGCTGCTCCCTCACTGTGCACAAACCCAGGTCTGTCTCTTACACCTGATTTTCATAAGGGAATGACAATTTTCAAATTGTCCTCACAAGCCCTCAAATAATGGCTGGTTAATCCCTGTGTTTTACAGCACAGGCAGAAGGTGGGAAGAGCCCCTGCATCCTTGGCACTGCTCCTTCAGAATTAAAAAAAATCCCTCCTGCAGCTCAGCCTCACTAAATTCCTTCATTCCTGACATGTCTGGTTGCCATAAAGACAGAAGGGAGCTGATTTTGCACTGGGATTAATTCTATTAAAAAGCATTCTGGTCCAGACTATAAAGTCCATCGTTCTCCATGAATTACCAGCAGAAAGGTGATTTCCATGTGAAGAATTCCTGCCTGGGTTTGCTCAGAGGGGCTGTTTTGATGGTATGGGTGTAGTGAAGAAGAAGCTTTGCAAGAGCAGAGCACAACTCAGGAAGGATGTGCATGGAAGCAGGAGGCAAAAAAAATTCCCCCTTTTTAGGTACTTTAAAAAATAATTTGCCAGCTCTTGGAAACATCAGTGAAAAGAAATGTGTTTTGTTGGCAGAACAAAAGGATTGGACCTTAACAGAAGCAAGGAGAGAGGAAAAGAGGGTCATGAAAATATCCCAAGGGCTGGAGCCCCTCTGCTTTGGAGCTGGGAGAGCTGGGAATGTTCCCCTGGAGAGAAGAAGGCTCCAGGGAGAGCTCAGAGCCCCTGGCAGGGCCTGAAGGGGCTCCAGGAGAGCTGGAGAGGGGCTGGGGACAAGGG
>VZUI01058217.1:0-16778 GCA_013401135.1 Cettia cetti
CCTCCGCTGCGCCGCGGAACCTCGGTGCGCGGCGTGAGGAGCCGGCCGGGCGCGGCAGCGCGGCGGCACGATGAGCACCAAGCAGGTGACGTGCAGGTGAGCGCGGCCCGGCCCGGCCCGCAGCCCTGGCGGCCCTCGGGCACCCCCGGAGCGCCTGCCCGCGCCGCCACAGCCCCCTCCGCCCGCTCTCAGCCCGCCGCGCTCCGTGCGGGGCCGGCCCGTGCCGAGCTGGAGGTCGCGGGTGCCCCCCGAGCCACCCTTGTCCCCTCCCCTGCGCCGGCCCCAGCCCTGCGCTCTGCCCCGGAGGCTGCCCGGGGTCCCCGCCCCGCGGCGTGCCCGGGAACCAGCGGGGTCAGCACGAAGCGGCTCCTCCAGGTCTCCCGGGGGTGTTTTGTTCGCTGGGATGGTGGAAGGGGGGGTTCGGAGTCCCCATCCCTGCAGGTGGGCACGGAGCGCCCCGGGCCGGGCGCAGCGCGGGGCTCGGGCACGGCTTGAGGGGCTGGGAGGGCTCCTCCAGCCTCGGGGATTCTGTGGAAACAAAGCAGCACGAACCTGCTGTGCCCCGCGCTCTCCACAGGTACTACCTGCAGGGCGTGTGCCGGGAGGGGAGCAAGTGCCTCTTCTCCCATGACCTGGCCACCAGCAAATCCTCCACCATCTGCAAGTACTACCAGAAGGGGCAGTGCGCCTACGGCACCCGCTGCAGGTAACCCCGCTCCGCGGCACCGCCGGGGCTCCCGTCCTGCCCGCTGCACCCGCGGCAGTCGCAGGGCGAGCAGAGAGGACCGGGGCGATGAAATAATTTGTTACACGCGAGTTTTGCCAGAGCCTGAAGCAGCTGTTGCCTCCAGTTCTGCTCTGGCTCGGTTTCAGGAGTTGTTTTGCTCTGAGCCTTGTGTTTCACGTGTGTTTTCCGTGCAGTTCTTGCAGTCAGAGCTGCAGGTGCTCGTGGAAAGGCCGTGGGGAGGCTGGAGGCTCCTGCTGCAGCTCCAGCCTCCCTCCTGCCCGTCCCAGTGCACACTTTTGGGGGCTTTCAGGGCCTCCTCGTGAGCCCTGGGTGGGTGGGAAGGCTGAGCAGCTCCACAGCTTTCCCTGGAGTCCCCAGGTTCAAACTCCCAGAGGAATGCTCTGGGGAATGCTGGGCTTGGCTCCATCAGGGGTGTGCCCCTGGATCCTTCCTGGAGGAATTCCCTGCTGCCTGAGGGGCCTGGGGCTCCCCCAAAGCTCCTGCCTTGCCCGGTCCCTGTGCCGGGCGGGGATCCCCTGGAACCGCCGGGCCGGGCCGGGCCGGGCTGGGCTCCCCCGGGGGCAGGGGCGGCTGCAGGCTCCGGGGGGTTCTGGGGTGGGCTTTGGGAACTCGGTGCCCATTTCCAGGAGCAAAGAGGGAATATTTCCCAGGATATTCTGTAACAATACTGCCCCATATCCTTGGGGCAGCCCCCCGCTGCTGCTGCGCTGCCGCTGGGTCCCCCCGGTTTGACCGGAGCCTTTCCCCCTGTTGGGGATCCTTTCCCGGGTCGGTGTCCCGGAGCCCGGCCGCGATCCCGCCTCTCCTGCCGCAGGTATGACCACGTGAGGCTTCCCCCGGCGGGCGGAGCCGCGGCCCCGCCGCCCCCCGGGGCCCCGAGCAGCCCCCGGCCGCCCCCCGAGCGCGGCCCCGCCGCCCCCCGCAGCAGGAGGGAGAAGAGGACGCTGGTGCTCCGGGACAGGAGTGAGTGGGAGGCGGCTGCGCTCGGCCTCGGGGCTGTGGGGAGGGAGGCAGGGGGCGTCTCTGTGATTATCCGAGTTTCAAGGGCAGAACTCCCTCCCGGAGCCTCCTTCCTGCAGATTCTCTGCCTGGCGTCCTTCTCCACGGCTCTGTGGAGTGGCTGCTCCCGTCCTGCTCCTGAGGGGTGAGAGGGGAGTGTTTGTCACCCTGGCAGGAGGAGGGAGCAGGGGAATGTCAGACAACAGCACCAGAGGAACTGTTTGATCCCCCAAGCCTGGGGAGGCTCGGGCTGGGCATCAGGAAGAATTTCTTCATGGAAAGGGTGCTCAGGCAGGGAAGGGAGTCCAGGACAGCTGGATGTGGCACTCAGTGCTCTGGGCTGGGTGACAGATTGGTCAGACTTGATGATTTTGGGGGTCTTTTCCAGCCTTAGTGATTCTGTGATTTATTTATTTCATCTGTTTGCTGCCAGAAAACACCTGAACAAAGGCTGCAGCTTGGGAAAATCCCAAGAAAGGGCTTAGAGATGAGATCCCACTGGGGAGAAAACTTGGAACGGGGAGAGAAGGGAGCCGGTGGGGTGGAGTGCAGCGCCCTGTGCTAAAGCTTGGAGAGAGAAGGGAGCCCGTGGGGTGGAGTGCAGCGCCCCGTGCTTGTCCCCGCAGATCTGTGCGGCTCCAGCGAGGAGAAGCAGCGGCCCAGCGCCCCCGGGGCCGTGCCGTGCTGCAGCGAGGCTGCGGACAGCGAGGAGGCCAAGCCGCACTCGTACCTGGAGGCGATCTGCAGCGGGCTGGAGGAGGCGGGGCCCGCGGGCTGCCCCGGCGCCGCCGAGCCGCTCTGTCCCTCCGAGCAGCTGTGTCCCTACGCCGCGGCCGGCGCCTGTCACTTCGGGGAGCGCTGCCTCTACCTGCACGGGGAGCTGTGCGAGATCTGCGGCCTGCAGGTGCTGCACCCCTTCGACCAGGAGCAGAGGAAGGCCCACGAGATGGTAAAGGGGGGCTGGGGGAGCTGCTCTGCTCAGAGATGGGCTCTGTCAGGAGCTGCCTCCCAGGAGCTGCTCTTGTCTGCAGAGCGGGCCTGGGAGTGCTCAGCTCAGCTCAGCAGCTGCACTGGCACTGAGGCTGCAGCTGGTGCTTTCCCCTTTTTGTCCCCAGCAGAGCCTGGCCTGCAGCCTTCTCCCACAGCACCCTGAAGGCCTCCCAGGGGAAAGGCTTTGGGAGGCCTCTGAGGGAGTCACAGCTCACCTGGCAGAGCTGTGGCACTGGGAATGGCTTGTGGATTGTCACTGCTGGGAGGAGGAAAGCCTGAAATGAGAGACTGATTCCTTAGCTGGCTAAAAATGGGCATCTGGTGAATGAACGTGGCCCTAATTATAATCAGAGGAACACCTGGAGTGTGGCACCTATTTAATGTTTCTGGGGGATGTTTGAAACATCAAATAATTCAATAGCTGTTCTCTGACAGAGATGCAGAAGGGGTGAATGAAGCACCCTGGCATCTTTCTGACAGCTGAGAGAACACTGAAGGCTGAAATTTAATGTTCTTTAAATTAAACTCAGACAGTGAGAGGTAGGAATGATGCCCTCAGTGAGTGCTCCACGTTTTCCCTGCAGCAGATCCTTCCCAGAGGGAATTTGTTTGGCAGCTGGCACTGACAGTGCCTCTCTCCCCTGGCAGATGTGCATGGCAACGTTTGAGCACGACATGGAGAGGGCCTTTGCCATCCAGGCCAGCCAGGACAAGGTGTGCAGCATCTGCATGGAGGTGGTGTACGAGAAGCCCTCAGCCTCGGAGAGGAGGTTTGGGATCCTGTCCAACTGCACCCACACCTACTGCCTGTCCTGCATCCGCCAGTGGAGATGTGCCAAGCAGTTTGAGAACCCCATCATCAAGTGAGTTCTGGCTGCTGCCACGGCCTGAGAGGGCTGAAGCTGCTCAGGGCAGCTGCAGGTGCTGGCAGGGCTCAGCAAAGCCTGCTGCAGGTGCAGGCCAGGCCCAGGGCTTGGCTGGGAGCTGCCTGCAGGAGCAGCAGGATGCTCTGGGTGTCCCTAATTCCACGGCCCTGCGTGGGCAGTTTGGCCATGGCAGCCCAGCCCTCTCTGATGGTGTGGGCAGAGTGACTCTGGAACAGCTGGGACCCTGCAAAGCCCTGCCCCTTGCACTGACCTGTGTGCAAAACCAAGAACTCCCTTTTTTCCTATGCACATGCTTAATGATGAGATTTTTCCCTAAATTCCAGCTTGCTCCAGGTAAATGTCCCACTAACCATTCTTTTATCTGTCTCAGTAAATGCCTTTGTCTTCCAGCTCTACAAAAAAATGTCTTCCAAAAAAATGTCTCAGATGAGAGAATTTAAAACATTTAATTAGGGAAGCTTTCCTTCTTTAAGCATCTCTCAAGTTACAAACATGCTGCAGAGAAGGTGGGAAATATTTTCAGTCTTCTACCAAAACAGACCTTTCTGCACAACTTTTACTCCAAATTTCATTGAAGTGACCATCAGCTCCTTGCATTTCTAAAGGCTGAGACACCTTAATCTGTGGTTTTGGCTTCCTGCTGCACCTGCAGAACACGTTTTGTTTCTGCACATTGAGGAATTCCCTAAGTGCAGAAACAAACACAAGCCCTGGGTGCCCTGAACTGGGTTATTCCAAGGGGAATGCACTCCAAGTGCTGTGCTGAGGGAGGAGGTGGCTGCTGCCTGGGGTGACAGAGATCCCCTGGCCCTGGGGAGGTCCTCACTGCATCTCTGCCCTGTCCTGCTGCTGCAGGTCGTGCCCCGAGTGCCGGGTGATCTCCGAGTTTGTCATCCCCAGCGTGTACTGGGTGGAAGAGCAGGAGAAGAAGAATGAGCTGATTGAAGCATTTAAGCAGGGAGTGGGGTAAGTTCAGCAACCACCCACATTCCTCACGTTGTTCTTCAGCTGCTCCAAGAGTCAGTCAATTGCTGAGCCTTTATTTTTAAACTTAATTTAATTACAGACCACTCTGCAGAGAGCTCCTCAGCTCTGGTCACCCTCTGCTTCACGGTGGCTGTGGAAGTGTACTTCAGACATTCAGCCTCCCTGTGCTGAAATGTTGAAGCTGTTTCAGCTCACTTGCCAAAATTGCCAAAATTGGCTTCGTGTGGCTTCTGTGGAGCCCTCAGCCATGGTGACTGAGAGCAAACAGGGAAGGAAAATGGAACAGTGGAAAAAACAGAGAAAAATTCACAGGGCTTTTGTAATGTCTGCTGGAAATGGCAAATACTCCAGGCCTGCATTCCCTGTGTGGCCCAGTGGCAATCTGGCTGGAATGTGTGAGGCCTGTGCTTCCCAGAGCAGTGAGAAACTGTCACTGCCCTCCTGCTCCCTCATCAGGGTAAGCAGGCACAGCTGGGCTTGCACTTTCCTCTTCAGCTCCTTTCACTGCAGAACAATTTAACAGCAGAACAACCCACCAGCACCCCCAGGTCCTGTGGAAGGACCCACCCTGGAACTGCTGGGCAGCCAGGACAGCAGCAGAGCTCTTAAATTAACTTAAATTAACAAAGTTCTGGCACAGGCCTTGCAAAGGAGAGGAGGAGAATTGGGTCATTAAAATGCAGCTGTGGGAAATGCAGGAGAAAACACAGGCTAGGAAAATAGTAACTGCTGGTGATGTTCTTTGGACATCCTTCACTTTCTCCATCTTAAGGCAGTTCCATTTGATTTGATTTATGATGCTGGGGGGTTTTATGTGTTTTTGTTCACTTTTAATGATCTTTGCCCTCTCTTCCACTGCTCTCTGCTGGGGAATGGGATAGCAAAGCTCTGGCTGTGGGGACTGAACTCCATCTCCTCAGAAAACCAACCCTCTCTTTTCTCATTAACTCAGGAAAAAGCCCTGCAAGTACTTTGAGCAAGGGAAGGGGACGTGTCCCTTTGGAGGGAAGTGTCTGTACCTGCACGCCTATCCCGACGGGACCCGAGCAGAGCCCGAGAAGCCCAGGAAGCAGCTCAGCTCCGAGGGCACAGTGCGGGTAAGGAGGGCCCTGCTCTCACCCTCCTCCTCCCTGTGCTGCTGGGAGCAGCTCCTGCCCTGCAGGACAGGTGAAAAAAGCCCCTCCCAGTGGTCCTTGGGCAAAGCTTTGTGCTTGCAGAGACAGAGGGTGCCTCTCATGTAACTACAAAATAGTTTCAACCAGTCCAAACCCTTCCTCACAGGATTCTGCCCTAAAAGCCCCACAGCACCCAAAGCTCCTCTCCTGTGCTGGCACTAAGGGCACCTGAAAAGGCTAAAACCCCAGAAAGGGCCGGTGGCTGTGCCCCAGCCGTGTCCCCTCAGTTGTGGGACACCAGAGGCTGGCTGTCCCCCTGAGCTCCAGCCAGCTGGGGGCTCTCAGCCCCTGCCTGGGGGGGCTCTCAGCCCGTGCCTGGGGGGGCTCTCAGCCCGTGCCTGGGGGGGCTCTCAGCCCCGCCTGGGGGGGCTCTCAGCCCCTGCCTGGGGGGGCTCTCAGCCCCTGCCTGGGGGGGCTCAGGCAGCTTCTCCTCTCCTGCAGTTCTTCAACTCGGTGCGCCTGTGGGATTTCATCGAGGACAGGGAGAGCCGCAGCGCGCCCGGCGCCGACAGCGAGGTGGCGGAGCTGGGGGAGCTCTTCATGCACCTCTCGGGGGCTGAGGAGGAGCCCAGGGCTGCCCCCTGAGCACACCTGCAGCAAAACCTGCCCTGCTGCTCACCTGGGCAGTCCTGGTAATGTTTTCAGATAGTTTTTATAAGGCAACAACAACGACAACAAAAAAAAAAAAAAAGACTGAAATATATTTTAAAAGAATAAATTGGCTGCATGGAAAAAAATCCCTTAATCCCAGGAGGGTTTTCTCCCTCTCTGGCCTAACATCTGCTGTCTTGTGAGCTGAGTGGTAGTGTAAATACAGGTCCAGTGAAAGCTTAAGCTGGTAAAAAACTGTTGCTGAATAGAGTTTGGGTGCTTTTGGGGTTTTTTTCTCCACTAAATCAGCTAAATGTAGAACTACAGAAGCCACTGGGAATAATGGTCAGTGTAGGGTTTTCTCCTTCAAAAGGAGCTGGTAGCTGATACCTCAAAGAGCACCTGGAGCTCAGAGAGCTCTGGTGCTTCTCTGGGTGTGTGGGGCAGGGCCTGGCTGTTCCACGCCACCCCAAGGGCTCAGAGTCAGCTCTGAGCACTAATTGGTCAGCACTAATTACAAAGAAGAAGGTAAATATCCCTAAGAGGGATGTCACACACTAAGATGAATGTTTCAAGGGCACCCAAACACTTTGTACCCCAGGATACTTCCCCAGCCCTCACCCTCCCACTGAAGCTCATTCCCATCTGTTCCTGCACGGGATTTTTATTTTTTTTCCAGAAAGGAATATTGGCAGAAATACACACACACACACACACACACAAAAAAAAATCAATGGAGAGGATGTTCTTTACCTGAAACAAGACATTCCTGATTTACTTTGCCCCAAGAAGCCATGAGGAGTAGTCTGAAATTAAAGATAACTTGTTTTTCAAAGCTACTCCAGGACTTACAGTGTCTAAGTTCTTCACTCAGCACCTTTCATTTAATTGGACATCAGGTGTTGGTTAAAATAAACCTGCTCACCAAAACTACTTAATTTTATCAAGATACACATGATCTGGCTTAAAACTCAAGGGTTAATGGTTTCTTTTGGAAAATCAGAGTTAAAAGTAAAAACAGCTTACCGCTTCTGGTTTTTTTTTTTTCTTCCATGTTTTAAGCTTATAATAATGAAGTGAAAATTAGAAATAAATGTTTAGAGAGAGTTGCAGCCCAAATACCAATAATATTATTAAAAACCATGCAGAACTATATGGAGCAGTCTCCTTCAAGTCTCAATTTACTGTTCAGGAAGCAAAGCATCCTCAGTTATCACTTCATAATTAATATTGTACCTTGTTCCGTTATAGAAAGTTCTGAGGACAGACTGGAGGTGATTTCTGTGTCTGGCTCTCCTCCCTCTCCCAGGAGCTTTGTGGGGTTTTGCTGCTGCAGGAGAAGCTGCAGTGGCTGCCACAACTCCCAGCAAAGGCAGCAGCTCTGCCCAGCAGCTCTGGGGTGGAGGTGCCAGAGGGCACAGCCAGCCCTGATCCCCCAGTGCACCCACGGAAAGGCAAAATCCCAGACTGGGCTTCCACTCCTGCCCTAACAGCCACATTCCACCAACTGCTGTTTGAAAAATAATCAATTTTTAGATTAATCCACCTGTTCCTGTCCTCCATGGAGTTCAACCAACACAAAAAAACCTCACCTGCACCTCAATAGACAAGAGAAAAGAGCAGAAGTGGAGCAGGGAGAGAGCCTGAAAGCACATCAGGGTGGGTGTCCAAAGCAGCTGCTGCTGCTGCAAGGTCATTACAGCAGAGAAAACCTGTCTTGTCATGTGACTGGAAATGTAGAGATTGTTCTATCAAGTGTGTTTTTACTTGCACTGCTGTTATTTATCAGTTACTTTTTTAAAATTGTTCAGAATGTCATTTTCCTGGAGTTTTCCAAATGCAGATGTCCCACTGTGGATGGCTACATTAAAATGATGACATTGAATCTTAAACCTAAAATTTAATTTATTTTATTAAAATAAGATAATCAGAGGAACCTTGGCTTACAATAAATGCATTTTCTCAGGAGCAATAAAAACAAAATTAAAACCCAAATCAACAAGAAAAACTGTATATGCTCAGTTTCCTCTTGCTAGTGCATCTCTTGGACGACAGCTTGGGCTGGGATGCAGCCTCTGCAGGAGGTGGGAACAGCCCCAGCCCTTCCAGCCCCCAGCCCAGCATTCCTCCCTCCCTCCCTCCCTCACTCAGCCCTGCCTGGGCTGCAGGAACAGCTCTGTAGTACCAAAGGCAGCTGGGAGGCTTCTCAAGATGACCAAAGCAGGACCAGCTCACCTCCTTCTCTGAGCAGGACAATTCACAACAGATTCCATCCTTTTGCAAGAGTTTTTCTTCTATGTGCAAAACTATTGCAAAACTATTTTGTGTTGAATTAGCATTTGAACTTATTTCATTGGCTTGGTGAAGCTCTTAGGCAGGAGCTGATTTCCAGAGTTATTTCCTCTTCCCGCTCCAGGCACAGCTCCCCAGGGTGAGGTGGCACTTGGCGTGGGGCAGTCAGAGCACCAGAACATCACCTGTCCTCAGAGCCACCTCGCTGAGCACAGAGCAAACCCAGCCAGAACCACTGCCAAAGAAACAGCCATCGCTTCTGGGAACGGGAAAATAAGGCTCAAGTGCATCTATTAAAAAAATAGTAATAGATCTCTTGATTTGTAGTCTGTTACCTCTCCCAGAACAAGAGATGGTAGCAAAGGCAATGAGGAGCTGTGTCCCTGCAGGCCGAGAACTGCACGAATCCGCAGCAGCTTCTTGGTACGAGTGGGAGGCGGAGGATCCTGCGGGAGGAGCCCGGAGCCCGCGGGAGGCGTGGGAAGCACAGCTGCAGCTCCTCCCGCTGCTCCGGCCGGGGGAGCGGGGCAGGAGCAGCCCAGAGCACGGCTCAGAACACGGGCAGCCTGGTGGAGGTCAGCGTGCACGAGTTGATGTCCTCGGTGTGGGCGGCGCGGTGCAGGGACGGCTCCGAGGCGCTGCGGTTGATTTTGGGTAGAGAGTGCTGCAACAGCTCGATGGAGGAGAGGATCTGGGGGGGAACAGCAGCTTAGGGAGGCCTGAGGGACCAGCAGCTCCCTCTGTGTCCAGTTAAACATTCATTCTGTCATGCATTAACTCATTCATTCTCTCCTTCAATTCTTATCCAATTCCGTTACGGCTTTTAAGTTTTATTTTCGTGCTCCGTGGGACGCTGCAAATCCAACTCTGCCCAGCACTGCCAGTGCTGTGAGGGCCTCGGGGGGCCTCAGGGGGGAGGCTGTTTGTCATCACCTCACAGCCATTAGGATCAATTAAAAACCATCTAAACCATCCCCTGGTAGAGTAACAGGGAAGGAACTGCATTTTCTGCCTGACATTTAGGAAGAACTTTCTGAACAATGCTTGATGTAACAGCAAGAAGTTACTTTTCCAAAATTGCTGATATTTAATTAATTACTCATATTTAATGACTATAAAAAAGTACCTTCCCCATCCCCATAGTGACAGGAAAAGGTAAAGCATCCCTTGCAAAACCAGCAGAAATTGCTACATGAATTCACAGCCCCAGTGGATTTTGCTTGTTCAGAGCTGTGGGCAAGGGAAGGAGGAGTGGGCACTCATTTCCCTCAGCACAACTAAAATAAAATGGGTATCCAGAGACAGATTCCATTGTTGCTGTGTGAGGGTGGGGTTTGGCTTCTCTCTAAGGTCAGGTGCTGAAAGCCTGCTGTGGTGTTAGCACAGCCTCAGCCTGCACATGCTGCAGGTTGTGTCTCATCAGCTTCACAGAAACCACAAATCCAACCAAAACACAAACTGCATTATGAATAAAGACAGAAATTCTGGTTAATGGCACTTGCCATTAACCAGAATTTCCACCTGAGCAGATTCCTGTGAGTGCTACTGGCTCTGTAAAAGCCTCAGGGCAGGACACCCCACTCACCTGTGGGAACAGAGGTCGTTCTTCCCTGACTTTCTTCAAGCAATCTGCTACCAGCCTCTTCATGGCCTTGGGGCAGTTCTTGTACAGCTTGCTGAGGTCTGGGGAGGCATAGCCCCGGCCAACCATGAAAATGATCTGCACAACAACCACCAACAGCAGGCAGGTCACACTGGGGGCTCTGGGCAGCGTCTGTGCCCCCCAGGGGAGGAAAGCCAGGCCCAAAGGGCTCAACAGGACAGCTCAGTAAAGGCTAAATAAATATTCAATGGCTAGCTAACAGGACAGCTTAGAAAAAACTAATATTCAATGGCTATGTAACAGGACAGCTTAGTAAAGACTAAAATATTCAATATTCAATGGCTAGGTAACAGGACAGCTTAGTAAAGGCTAAAATATTCAATATTCAATGGCTATGTAACAGGACAGCTTAGTAAAGAGTAAACAAATATTCAGTATTCAATGGCTATGTAACAGGACAGCTTAGTAAGGACTAAATAAATATTCAATATTCAATGGCTAGGTAACAGGACAGCTTAATAAAGACTAAAATATTCAATATTCAATGGCTAGGTAACAGGACAGCTTAGTAAAGACTAAATAAATATTCAATATTCAATGGCTAGGTAACAGGACAGCTTAGTAAAGACTAAATATATAATCAATGACTGTGTAACAAGACAACTTAGTAAAGACTAAAATATTCAATGGCTAGGTAACAGGACAGCTTAGAAAAGACTATTCAGTGTTCAGAGGTTGGTCTATAGTTAGTAGGGTTTTTTTTTTCCCTTAGTAAATCCAATCTTCCTGATGTAAGAGCAGCACATTTAACAGCAAAAGGGGAATTTCCCATAACTGCAAATGTATAAACCAGTATTTTACTGTGTAGCCAAAGCTGTAACCTGTGAATAAATTACCAGGGCACTTGAAGGCATTTATTTTTCCTTTGAGTACCTGCACTGTCAATACTGAGGTGAACATTCAGTTCCACATTTACTGCTGAACCAAAGCAGGTTGTCAGCCCCACTTCAGCTGGTTTGCATTTGTATTTATCCTGCATTTCTGGAGGCCAAGGGGATGTGTCATGGCCAGACAAACTGGAGTGTTCCCAGAGGGTTCCTCACCTGATCCCTGTTGTTGATGTGGGAGTAGGGCAGCTCTCCTGTCATCAGCTCATATAACACTATTCCATAGGAGTAGACATCTGACTGGAAGCTGAAGGGGTTGCTGTCCTGCATCCGGATCACCTCGGGGGCCTGGCAGGGGTAAAAAACAAATTAAGAACAAAACCAGAATGCACAAGAGGAAGGAAAGTGTTTGGGAAGCAGAGACAGTGAGCTCAGCTGGAAATGAGTGAGCAAATCTTTCTAAGCTCTGGAGAAGTTCAGGCAGGGCTACTCCACATCTTATTAAAAATATAAATACAGTTCAGAGCACACACACACACACACACAAAAAAAATCAATGCTCTAATTGAACAAGCATTTTGCCATTAGGAAAAGTATTATTATTTGGATTTGTGATGTTTATTGACTCTTGTTCCACCTTACACAGAACTGAGTTTCACCATCAGTTCTCAAACTGGTATCGAGGCTAAAGAGGAAAAATCCAAAACTCAAATCTCTTGTAAACTGATACCAAAGCTCGGTCAGGAAATGTGCAAAAACCTCCACAGCACTCCCAGACTTGAATGCTCAGGAGAGTTCAGGGGACAGATGCAGGAGGAGAATATTGCAAAGCAGGGAAGGTTCTGCTCACCATCCACAGGATGGAGCCTGTGGGCTGCTCCACCTGCTGGGATCCGCTCCACCTGGATTTGACAGTCGCCAGACCAAAGTCTCCTATCTTCACTGTCAGGCCTTCATGGAGAAATATATCTGCAGTTTTGTTAAAGAAACTGTAAAAACTTCAGGCCACAGGTCTGTGTTTTCTGACCTGGCTAGCAAGTGCTGCTTGTTTTGTTTAAAGCTGCTGTGAGCTGTGTGTCAAAAGGGATTTTATGGCAGCCGTGCTTAAATGAACATTTAACACCAAACCAGAGCAGATGTCCCAGCATTATTTGTAGATTTATCTTTATGGTGAGCTAGGACAGAAATTAACAGTTCATTACCATCCATGGCTGCACCACCTTAAATAACTGAGAAAGGGAAACAGCACAGAGATCTCACAACTCAGAAACTTTTACTCACAACTTTGACTTTTACTCTAAAGTAAAAAAAAAAAAAAAACACCAAACCAACCCAATTACAAGGAGAAGTAAGTATCAAAATCTATTTCCATAAAGTTCTGTGGCAGATTCCCTGAGATTTAACTATGATCTGAACTGGAAATATATCCACATTATTTATAATTATCTCCTTCATGGATCTGTCTGTTATTGCTACCAGCACTCTCTTTGCTGGGGCTATTTTAAGAAGACACCATTTAATGATTTAATTGGGAATGTTTTATGTTCAGAAAGATAATTCAGAAATACAAACATGACTGACTCCTCATTTCTATGTCAGGAGCAGAGCTAATTTATCTCACAAAAATTATCATCATTACAAGGAATCACTAATTTCTGGCCTCCTATACATTTAAAATAATTGGGGTTTTTTTAGTTTAACTGAAAATGAAATCCACTGACATTCTGGAACTACTAAACTTGGCAGATTTTTTATGACATTTGCCAAAACATCCTGCTCACATCTGATGGAAGGAAGCCCCAATTTCTGCTGGTAGCTCCATGGATGTTCTGGTAATTCCAAACTTGGGCATTTCAAAGGTGAAAGACATCAACTCACAACATTTTCACTCCAGATGTGTTACTAAATAGATATTTTTGCATGAAATATAACAGTAAAAGGCTGCCTTTCCTTGAGTTTAAAGTAAGATTTTTGGCTTCATTTCTGCCAGTCACGTGAGGAGTTCTAAATATATTAAAAATATACAAGAAACAGAACCAAACCCATGTGTGCAGAGAGATGAACAGGCACACACACCTCCCATCAATGAGGAGAGCAGCATTTGGGTACCAGAGGACTGAATAAACCCCATTTAAGTAAAATAAGAGACTTCTGGAGCACAACTGTTGCATATCTTTATCCCAAGTGGGGTAAACAAGCACAGATGTTCTCTGAAAATCCTTGCTAGCTCATCAGTAGGAATTGTTCATTAGTAGTTATATATAAATATATTTAAAATAGCTATTGCAACCCCCAGAGAAAGCTCCACATTAACAGTAAATCACTCCCTCCCTGCAGAAAATGAAGATTCAGGAAGGATACTATTGGATTTCATGTCTCTGTGGATGATGTTCTTTGCATGTAAATAGCTGTGAAGGGAAAAGCAGAAGAGCCATTAGCAGGGCTGTTCACAAAGAGGATTTTCATTCCCCACAGACAGTTTATTCAGTTTATTCCACACCCAAGCCCTTCACACACCTCTGGCTTTCCAAGAGTCTACTTTGGGAACAAAGAATTGGAACTGTGGCTCAGTGCAGTGAAGAAATGTCAGGAAGGAGTGGCACAAGTTCCATTACCCCTGGAAAACTGGGAGTGTCCTCACATCCATGAAATCTGTATCCTGTGCTGAAGCTGACTGCTCCAAACTGCCTCCATTTCAGTGTGCCCAATTCTCTGGTGTCTGACTGGAAACCTGGGCCCTGCTCTACAAAATGAATGAGCTCTGGCAGCAGCAGCTGCTTCTGTGCTCCCAGCACCAGAACAAGAGCTGAGAGCAGAGGGGTGGGGCCTGGAGCCACTCAGACAGCTGGAAATGCTTCCAAAACCAGCTGGAACAGAGCAGCCACCCCTCATCTCACACAGGATCAGTCAGTGTGTGTCAAACTCTGCACTGGTACAGTGGCACAGGGGAGGAGAAGCCTCTTCCCTCTGTATTTAGAACAGGATTTTATTGCTGCACTACAGCAAGCTGGAAAAGCAGATAAACTAGAGAGAATGTCAGTGATCAAAGACACGAGCTAAGGCAAGAACCCACGGGAAAAATAACTCAAAGCTATATCAAAAAATATCTCAATCAACATAAAAACAACCGAATCAAATCAATCAAACCCCGACTGAACGCAAGCACAGCTGCAGCCCACGGTGCTGAGGGGAGGAGCCACTGCAGCCGTGTGCCCGGGGCCGGGGGAGGAGCCGCACTCACTCCATGCCCTGCGCGGTCTGGCGGGCGATGTCGATGAGCTGGAACATCTGGAACTTGGTCTCCTGCACGTGCAGATGTTTGTAGAGGCTGCTGCCCTCACACCACTGCGTGACAATGGCCAGGTTGTCCTTGGTCATGTAGCCCATGAAGAGCAGGATGTTCACGTGCCGGGTCTTCCTGAGGGAGGAGCGCCAAGAGGAATCAGAGGCTGCATCTCCAAAACGCTTCCAGAGGTTTTTCAAAATGCATCTCTGCAATCCTAGCTCAGTGTGAGTGAAATTTGGGCTTTCAAGTCATTAAAATATACCACAGTTGCCTTTTAAAAAAATATATAGCTGTTTTTTTGGTTTTTAGTTATAATAGTTCCTTTCAGTTATTTAAAATCAACGTTTAAGAAAAGGATGTCTGAAAATTCAAATGGTTTGACATCAGTGAGCAACAGTCACACTTGCAAGTGATGTTAGAAGATACTGGAATGACAGAAATCACCCTGAAAGCTGGGAAGAAGTGCCAGCTTTAGGTCGAGGACTGAATTCCAAGAGGAAACCAAAGGGTAACTACAAACCCTAAAGGAATTATCAGATGAGGAGATGGTTTTTATGTATCTACTCTGTTCTTTTTCAGGAGTAACATAAAACACTTTATTAGACACCAAAAAACCTCAGGATTTGAAAAGCAGAAAACAGTCACACCGACTAGTGTAAGTGCTTAAGAAAAAAAAATTATTATGCTGCAATTTGAAGAGGAACAGTTCAAAGTGTTGTCTGGAGGTGAGAATTAGGGCAGAATTTATTAATCCTCACCTTTTACTGCCCAGTGTGGCCTGAACAATGTGGCTGTAAAGAGACCACAAAAACACCCTGAACTATGACTGTCTTTTTTATTCTTCTCTGGCAATCTGCTTTTTGTGCCTATGACACACAGCCAGAAGGCTCCAAGGAGGGCTGGCAGTCAAATGCAGCACCTGGGATATCAGAATTTAGCAGGGAAACACCAACTCACCTCAGGACAGCAACTTCATTCCTGAAAGCCTGGAACTGTTCTGGGGTTGGATCTACAACCTTTAGGATCTTCACTGCTACATCCCCTGGAAATAAAATTACCACCAAAGTTACTGAAAATGCAGCTTTCCCTTTCCTCTTCAAAATAACATTAATAAAGAATGCAATTAAAATTCCTCATTTGTGCACAGCACACCTCTACTAATTTGTCCAAAGGTCAAGATTTCCCTGCAGACAAATTTCTATGGTATCAAGCAATTAGTTCAGCTGAATTTCAGTCTAATGGAAGAAGTCATTAATTAATTATTCACACACCTCCCTTCTCTTTTTAAGAGCTATGTTAGACCAGAATGTTTTTTGCAGGACATATGTACACACACCTTTGTGGTTTTATTATCAAATTTAAATACTGAAGTGTTTATATATATAAACTTCATTTGAGCACATTAGAAACCCAACATCTCTCCTTCATGCACAATCCCTTTAATTATTGAATTCCTAATACTTGAGGTGTGAATGTTCTATTAAAATAAATCTTAATATGAATTAATTTTTTTATTAGGAAATCTTACTGAACTTGTTTTTCCTCTTGATTTCTGTGCCCCATTTCATTTCCATCATGAAAATCAGAAAGTGTTCATTACTTTTAGTGTAACAATAGTGCTTCCCTTGCTGCTGACAGTATTTGAGCTTTGAGACAGACAAGTATTTACCCATTAAAACTAGAGGGCAGCAGGTAAGATTGCAGCTTTGTTTTGTCAGCTTTTTTTTCTGACAATACTGCTACTTAAATTAGGGCCTGGAGGTGTTTCTGTGTGTTTCTTTTTAAAATCACGAGCCATGAATTTGGAAACAACTTCTGCAGCTCTGCAGGGTGTCTGTTTGCAAAATATTCCCACTACCTACAAATCAAACTCTCACATTATGCATTTTTTCACTAAAAAACTCCACAGTTTATGTTGATTTCCTTTCCATCCCACCTTGAAATGCAGCATGCTAATTAAACCACAAAGGTTTTAAGAGAAGGTAAATATAATTTAACAGCAGGCTGTGGAATGTCCCAGCTAACAGAAAATAAACCCTTTATTTCAGAAAGCAAAGCTGGTGTGGAACATGAAGAGATCAGTGGAGTGAAAATGGAGATGCAGTTGTGAGATTCAGGTTTTGGTGTCTGTGCTTTGCTTTAATTTCAGAGCTGCTCCCACAAAGCAGTTCCTGTTCCTGCCTGGTGCCTCTGCAGGCAGATGGGCACCCAGCACCCCAAATCCATTCTCCCTGTGCCTCTGCAGGCAGATGGGCACCCAGCACCCCAAATCCATTCTCCCTGTGCCTCTGCAGGCAGATGAGCACCCAGAACCCCAAATCCATTCTCCCTGT